>JASANF010007122.1:0-26051 GCA_030248245.1 Trissonchulus sp. WLG1_4 | reverse complement strand
TTCGCTCCCAGGGGGACAAAAGCACTGGGGAGGGGGGCGGGGGGGAATCTATTGAGGGGCTACGCCACTGCGTATGCAAGTAAATACATGTCTGCTTGTGGATAAAGATGTATATATATTTTCGGTTTTGTATTTGCCAGTTCGGATAAACTGAAAACGCAGTCCAAGAAAAATTTGGGCAGGCCAGCTGAACGACAGCAGCTAAAGAATTTATTTAAGTATTTTTTCATCGCAAGTATATTTTTATAACTTTTATTAACAGTATTTTTATCAATCATCATTATATTACTGTTTATGAGCGTATGTTTACTTTTCATAATTAAACTTATTATATCTTTTCATATTTACATCAATATGTTGTTTTTAGACATTTACCTGCTAGACAGCGCCCTGTTGCTCAGGGAGTTTGAGGTGGAAACCCTTAGAGTATGTGAATACATAATAAGACATAAGGTGAGAAGTTGTGCGAGTGTGTATAAAATATCAAATTTTATGGTTGACACTGCACACATCAGATATTTTTTCAGTTTTCACCTTTCATCAGTATCATATAACAGAGTAAGAAATCAAATTTTGTCAACAGCGGTGCCTAGAATGTTTGTGTACAGATCTATATTTTGTATGATTTATTATTTTTATGATTTCTGCCTATTTATATTATTAAATACAAAAGTCATGCTCGTGGCGCCGTGGTTCGTATCAATTATTTCGCGCAACGAAGTAATGCGTTGCTGTTATAGAAGGAAAAAATTCGAAAGTCGGTTTTTATATTTATACATTTTTGTGTTATGTTGTCTATGTTTTCGTCCGTAAGTTGCTAGGAAATCCGTTACTAAAACCATAAGTACGTGCGGCGATACCTGCATCAATCATCATTTATCTAGTACATTCTATGCATTCGGTAAATCTTGCGAGTTTTCACGAAACAACCGTTCCGTAAAGTTAACGGACACCCTAAATAACGATAATGAATCACCTAATTATGTACCTGAAGCTGAGCGCCACGGCTATGAAGGGCGTAAATACCTTTCGGGGGATATCTAGTGGTGCCAGAAAAAGCAATATTTTGGACTTTTTCGGGTCGTCCTGTACGCGCCGTAAATCGGATCCATTAATTGTCGCCATCTCTTATAGCGGCCATCTTTTTCACCTAACTGTTGCATTAATAAAGGAAAGTAAAACTTCGTATAACGTTTCTGAGTAATGCGTATTCAAAAACCTGCGCTAAAAAAGCGCTAACCGAAAAGAGAATCGTAATGCGGGGAAAAACCTTATCACTTTTTCTGGTTGTTCTATTAGCAGCGAGGTATAAACATAATTTCATCGTGTTGGACAACTCTTTAGGCTGCAGTATGGACTAAAAAACCCGTTCCTGCGACACCCATTTAACTAGCAATGATACTTCAAAAATCGACCCTTTTTGGTAAAATCCTTCTGCAAAATATGCACTTTTTCGTATTCATTTAAACCATTAAAAAACAGATTTTTGCGCTTATTCCTAGAAACGGTGGACAAACACCGCCCGCGTCTATCATTCTTTGGACTTAAGTCGTATGCAGCAGCTAAACATTACAAAAATCAGGAATTTTTTAGTAAAACATCACCACAACAGGTTTCGTAATCGGTAAATGACAAAGCAACGTTTTCACAATGTAAACGGTTTCAATGTAAAGTTGCATGTTTTTCCTACAGGTGAATTAACTTTTGTAGCAATAATGGGTAATTTTAACTTCGGAAAATTTCACCAAACAAAATAGGGTTTTTTCCACACAAACTTTGAACAGTCATTCGCAGTAAACCACAATGTTTCACTGTTTTGAGCTTTAGAAGTATAAAGGAAAGCTAACTTGAAAAATGTTGACAAGAAAAATTAAAAATTTGAAAAACTTGAAAAATGTTGACAAAAATCGTGACAAGTCAAAAATTTGGAAAATTTTGCCACTTTGAAATTTTTAAACTAGCGCAAAATTTTTGATATTTCATAAAAAATGCTACAGGCCTCAGAACTGTACAAAAAATGTGTGTGGTAAGTCACTTTGGGAATAGCTTTTCCACCTGCATACTCAAAAAGGGCCTATGTCTAAAGGTTTGGCAGGAAGCACTGGGTTTTACCCCCGCAAAACGCGTAGGGTTTTTTCCCACACCACTATACTGTATATACAATATTTACTATCAAAGTTATTGTGACAGTTTTTTCTTTCCCACTACGTCCACTCACCATTGAGACTGTGCTCTAAGCTGGGGTTGACCTCATGTCTTCTGTATTTTCATTTTTGAGATTTTGTTTTCAAGTGAGTGAAAACGCAGAAGGCAATCGAACGACGCCTAGCGTGGTGGCTTTCAGCGCTGACGGCAAGAGGTGGTCGGGGCTCCAGCCAAGCACCGGCAGTGACCAATGCAGAGAACACATCACTGCAGCCAAACAACTTATCGGTCGCGGATTTGAGGACCCAGAAGTCCAAAAAGACATGTTTTTGTTGTGTTTTTTATGTATAATTTTATTTTTGTCTATAATTTTATAAGGTTTTCTTTGCTATCGCGGCAACCCTGATTAGTCAGGAAATCCTATAAAACTTTATGTAGTGGCTTTTATAATAAGAAAACAGGCAAAATTATATAAATAGTAGACTCAAGATTAGGTTAACAAAAATCAAATGTAATTTGTAATGTAAGAGCAAATGCAAATAAGGCTGAAGTTCACAACCCAACTAACACTAAATATTTTTCCTTAAAAGTAATGAAACACTTGAATTTTGTCTTAGAAAACCCTTACAATGTTAGTGTTTGTAAACTATAATTTTAAGTGTTTCACTTTTTTTTTAAGGGAAAGTTTAATGTAAGTGTTAGGTTATGAATTCTAGCCTAACTTCTAATTTCTATTTCTTCATATGTTTCTCAGGAAGACTGCGGCGTTCAAAATTTGCAAAGCCAGCAATGGCGATGCATGGGTGGAGGGCCATGGGAAAATGTACTCCCCCAGTCAAGTGGGCGCCTTCATTCTGATGAAAATGAAAGAGAACTGCCGAAAGCTATCTTGGCCATTCGGTGAAAATATGCTGTCATCACTGTGCCTGTTTATTTGAAAGATTCACAGAGACAGGTGGGTCCTACGGTTAATTTACAAGTAATCCTGAAACCGATTTAATTGTAATAAAGCGTCTAGCATTTTCACGGAGTGCTCCTGACTTTGATACCCTATGCTATCCTGTCGTTCAGTGAGCCTGATGCCTGAGCGTGGGCATATTTTCCCACCCCCCCCCCTAGAGCTTTGAAGGCAGCTCACAAAGCAAAATCCGGTGGCCTACAAAGCGAAATTGGTCGCTCACGACGAAAATCGCCGGAAAAGTGCTACCACACCGCCGCCCCCCACCCCCCCCGGACCCCAGAATTCGGTAGCCTGCCCACGTATGGTCAGCCTGGCCGATTTAAACTGCATAGTAAACATTCAAATATTGTTTTGATCAAAGTTTGTTATAATTAATGGCCCAAGTCCTGTATCCTGCACTTTGCTAAACTGGCCTTTTTTTAATGGGGGGGCTCCAACCTCCGGTACAAATTGGAGGAATGCCATATCCTACCAATTTTTTTTCCAAAAAGGACGTAACTTTAGTGACTTTTTAGCTGTAGCAATATTATATTCACGTTGGGTTTTTGGGCCCTGTTTTGCTATATCTAGTATTAGCATAGCTATAATAACGTATGAAAACGTAATATTTAACGTATGTATAATAGTCATTTTTTAGTGTAAAATCACCGTTTTATAGCATTAAATTTGGTACGCCCCCCCATTTTGGTAAGCACCCGTATGCATGGGGGGCTGCCCCGTCGCGCCCCTCCCTAGCGTTTTTTTTTGGCCAAACTGGTCGCCATGGCCACTAAAACCCTATGGATTGGCCATAGGACTCGGGCCTTATTAATTATATTTCCAGCTGGAAAAAAGACTGTGTCTTCAACTTGCTTGTTTCAGGCAACAAAAGATGCGGGTCAGATTGCTGGACTGAACGTGTTGCGAGTCATCAACGAGCCCACCGCCGCCGCCCTGTCCTACGGAATGGACAAATCTGAGGATAAAATGTATATACGTACGATGATTTTTGTCAAATCAACGGCATATTTTTAGTCCGAACCCGTTTCTAAACTACTACTGGTATAAAAGGATTTAGAATGCACGTGTGACATTAGCATGCGTAGTTAAGGTAGCGCTCAGCCACAAAACTCATGTTTGGCGCTCAGCTCATGCAATAAATAGTAATACCACTTTAATTGTATATCAAAGAGACATCAAAAAACCTATTTACAATACAGTTAAGCACTTTAATGTGAATGTGTCAAATTTTATGACCATGTCGAATTTCCTATTCACACTAATTTTGTTTTTGACCTAGCTCAGCGAAACCTCAACCGATTTTGATGATCTTGGTATCAATAGAAAGATCTCTCAAAAATCTAGACGTGATTGATCCTCGATTTTTCATTTTTATTTTTGATTTTGCAAAAAATCGATTTTTCAAAAATCAGTCGTGTTTGAGCGACTACAAAAAGTGCTGCGGGCCAAAATTTGAAAATCGAAAAACTTTCACGTTTGCATTTATATTCTTTCTTTCATTGTGCAAATTTTCAACTCAATCGCAAACGGCAGCTGGGACCCAGGTCCAAAAAAAGTAGTCGATTTCGCTACGAAAAAATGTAAGGTTTGCCCACACGTTTCACTTTTTCAAAAATTAGACCTTTCCTAGGACTGCATATTTCCGTTGAAAAAGTTATAAAAAGCCATACTCAATTTTTTAAGAAATTAAATCAAAAATTTGACATTTTCGAAGATTTATCAGCTTTGTAGGTTTTTCATTTTGGATTTTCTATTTTCACGGCTAAATAACTCAGCAAAACTTCAACGTATTCGTAAGTTTAATACATCAATTTAAAGCTAAGAAACCGCATATTTCAATGATATGAGTAATCATTTTTTATGGAAACAAAAATTTTTTTGCTACAGCTACAAAATTGTCCAAAAAATTTAAAAAATTTTTTTATCACAATATGCACATCAAATGAAAGCTATTTTCATTTTGAACAACTTTCCTTCAAGACATTATGGTCAAAAATGTCGCTGAAAAAAATTAATCGCCAAAGTCGGTTCCCCTGAGCGCCACCTTAAGTCCTTTTAATCCGTATGATTTGGAATTGCATTTTTGGCATAAGTTTCAAACCGTTTAGTCCGATTAAAATTAACCCTTTATATAATCCGGTATAGAAAATAATAGGCCCTAAATGATGTTTACTTTTACGTTTCAGCATCGCTGTTTACGATTTGGGCGGTGGCACTTTCGACGTTTCCGTGTTGGAAATTCAGAAGGGCGTCTTTGAAGTGAAGTCAACCAATGGTGATACATTTTTGGGTGGCGAAGATTTTGACAATTTGTTGGTGGAGCATTTGGCTCAGGAGTTCAAACGGGAGGTATGTTTGGCTCATTTGGGTTTTTTTCTAAAATCGACTAAATGTAATTCTAAAAATGATTCTGTTATTGTGGCTTGATTGAATTCAGTCCAGGGTTTTTTTTGTGTAAAATAGGGTGTATTTACACATCGGCGGCCTAATTTACACAGCAAAAAATAAAAATACACACTGATTTACACAGCCCTATTTCCGCGCAAAAGTTGATAAAACTGCCTATTTTGGTAGTAAAAATTACAAAAAATCGGCAAGTGGCGACTGCGGCCTGTGACCGCTTTGTAATAAAGAAAATAAGCCTTATTTTTGACTCAAAAACAAAAAATCTCCTGTTTCTGCGGGCTTCCTAAAACTGGCACTTGAAAATTGGCCATTTTTTATGAAATTTAAGCGATTTCGACCTAACTTTTATCTAAAAAAATGTAAAAATTGCGTCAGTCTTGGGAGAGGAGGGTTGGTTGATTCAAGGGAGGGGGGTCCCCCACCAGGGGGAGAGGCATATACCCAAAATTTTGGTGCTGTTACATGTATGTGATGTTCAAAGTACTTTCAAAGCTGCACGTTTTAACCCGGAATTGAAAAATGTGTAGGATCTGGCTGATGAAACAGATCTGTGTAAACCTGCGTATAAGGCGTTTTTCGCGTGCAGTCGGCATTAGGGTGCACAGCGCACACTATATTCTCATTCTTCATAATTTTTATTTTCGTAGTTTCGGAAGTCGCAAAGTCAAAATATTGGTTTTTTAAGTGCAAAAAATAATTTTTTTACCTAAACAATGCCTAAATACACACTTTCAAAAATTTACACAACATATCCTTAATTTACACAGCAAATTCTTAATTTACACAATATTTACACAGTGCCGATTTTGAAAAAAAAACCCTGATTCAGTCCTACTGATATTTCGAAAATTATCAGTTGTGGTTTTAGGTATAGATGGTTATCAGAAAATGATAAATTTTGAAATATTAGTGAATGCGAATTAGTTAGTTTTGTTATTATCACTTTCACAGATGGCACACTGTCTGTCAAATCTGTCACTTTTCACAATAATTATTTTAAATCATTTTTTGCTGCAGTTGGTTTTTATGGCACTGTTCCTGTTGGACAATTTTTTTGTACCACTATTTTTTAAGGTAGAATAATTTTAGCAAGGAGTTGATCTGAAGAAGGATCCAATGGCTATGCAGCGTTTGAGGGAAGCGTCCGAGAAAGCAAAATGCGAACTGTCTTCCTCAGTTCAGGTAGGAGCTGGACTAATAGTTTTAGGGATGTTTAAATAAATTGAGCTCTACTTTCTGCAAAACTCAACACGTGTGAGTGTGCGTGTGCGTTTTCAAAAGTACTCAGAACTTAGGCTTAGGTAAGGTTAGGATTTAGGTTTATGCTCAGGCTTAGGCCCAGGGTTACCACCATACTCAGTTTGGGCTTAGGCTTAATTTTATGTGGTGAGCCTTGCAGGAAGGAAAGCCACGTTAAGGGGGCGCTCTGAGTAACTTCCAATAAATCAAATTGCTATAACTTTTAGTTTCTTGCTGATACGAACTTTTCTGCTAATGTGCAATGAAGAGGAACGCCAGGCAAGCATTTTTGCAAAGTTTGATGAGTCTCGGAACTTTTTAGCCAGTTTTATGACTGCATCAAAATTGAAATTTTGAAAAATTTGACTAATTTTTGAAATGACGTAGCTCAATGGTGCCTCAACCAAATTTAACAAGCCATAGCTTAAGTTAAAGACAATTATCTTGTCGAGGTGCCATTTTTGTCGAATTTTTGTTACCGGCAACGAATTTTTAGTTATTCTAATTTCTATCAAAAGTGACGTTTTAAAAAGCCTATCATATTGAGCCAAATCATAATAATTACAACTCAAGAAGTTCGGCGCCTCCATATACATCTGCTCTAACAGTCTGCAAAGTTTCAAGCGGATCGGTTTTCGCAGCTGACAGTAATCTTGAAAAAATGTACGCTATAGCCCAGTTTCAGAAACCTGAAGTTTGCCTACACATACGTATTTTCCAAAAAATAGAGCTAATTTTTCTGTACTAAAATCCGTTGAGAAAAGTTTCAGAAGCCAAAAAGTAGCAAACGAAAAAACAGTTTGAAAATACTGTATTTTTGTCAATGTTGGTCAACGTATTTTGGAAATGTTTTTAGAAAGATTTGCCTACACAAACGACTTTTTAAAAAGTTGCAACTAGCAATTAGCTACAAAGAACTGTTTCAAAAAGTACCAAAAGCCATATAGAATTTTTTGGTATATCGATTTAAAGATTTTTTCCCATTGAAAAATAGGTTGAAATTTCAAGTTGAACAAAATTTGACGTTATATACATCAAATGAAAGCTAATTTAATTTGCAACAACCATTCTTCTTGAGTCAATTAACGAAAACTTACGTGAAAAATTTTATCGCCCAAAGTCGGTTATTCAGAGCACCACCTTAAATAGACAGACAAATTGGACTGTGATCTGTAACAAAATGAGCTTCTTGTCGACAGTGTAAATTGAGTGATGATAGTCATGACTTGTATCCACCTTGTTTGTTCACGATGAACTATAACACTGAAATATTTTAAAAATGTGTTTCTTCGTAGAGTTACAAGACACTCTTCACATGCAGGTTTGGATTTTGTTTTCTTACAATAGTTGGAATTCACAACTAGCACTCACTTTTATGAGACACATACTAGCATTTCAAATTTTTTTGAGTCGAAACTTATAGGTGACTGAAACTGAAAGGTTTTAGTCTAAGAATCACAGGGTTTTTTCACATGAGGACATTGATTCCAAAGCTAGTTTTCAGAATAATCAGTAAAGTAGGCGTAAAATCAAATTATTGTCTCTGTACACAATATAATTTAGAAATCTTTGTGAAAAATGAAAACTGCAATTATGGAACTTCCACCTTTAATAGTGTTTTTATTATTAGTTTGTGGAATCCAACAATATGTTATAGTCCTGTGAAATCCATCAATATATTATTGTCCTTATTGTTTCCAGAGCTTCCAATTTTTATCCGTTTGCTATTTTTATTTATTATGTACATTTACTATTTATTTAATTTATTTATAATTTTTATTAAAATTTATTTTTCACTAATTGCAGACGGACATCAATCTGCCCTACATCACCATGGACGCGTCCGGGCCCAAGCATTTGAACATCAAGCTGACGCGGGCCAAGTTCGAGTCCCTCGTGGCCGACCTGGTCAAGCGCACCGTCGAGCCGTGCAAGAAGGCCATGAAGGACGCCGAGGTGAAGACGTCGGAGATTGGCGAAGTGCTGCTGGTCGGAGGCATGACGCGGATGCCAAAGGTGCTTCATCTATCTCTGTATTTTCTATCTATCTATTTTTATCTATGGATCTGTCGTATTTTTAGGGTAGAGTGTGGCGTGATTTTTTCGTAATTTTGCTGGTTGAACATGTATCTGGAAATAATGTTAATTTAATATAATACAGTTGTATTTTGGGGTATTATTAGATGTAATAGATCGAAGAAGATAGGCTAATAAAAAGGAAGAGCATATAATATTTTTTGTGTAAATTACACTATTAATAACCCATACTAAATTTGAACTATTATACTGATTTGGTTCTTTGAACAGGTTTCACTAAAAGACAAAGACAAACCTTGTGTTTTGCGAACACCAATTTATATGCTACACTTCTAAGCAATTTCGAGTCGCTCCCACCAATGTTTCGTTCTAACAGTTTGTGATATTAAAGAAAAGGGCTAAACGGGCTACATTTTCATGGTTATTAGTTTTTTTGCTATTTTTAGGTGCAGTCAACGGTGCAGGAAGTGTTTGGTCGTGCTCCTAGCAAGGCCGTCAACCCCGACGAAGCAGTGGCCATCGGAGCGGCTATTCAGGTAAATTTTGTGCGCTTTATTGAGTTGCCTATTAACTAAAATTGTTGAGCCCTGAGACAAAACAGGTGGCGTTGTTTTTGTGACTACTCGTTGTACTCTTGATTCTTGCTATTCGTTCTTTTCGTAATGAGATCCAGCAATTTTTGGTTACATTTTTAGAGAGCATCATATTGTTCTTTTAAGAGATAGATTAAGATTAAGATTAAGATTTAGATTAAGAAATAGATTAATTTTAGCCTATACCGTATAGATGGCATAATGTTTTGGGTGGTCTCGCATTTTGGTCACTGCACCACCATTGTAAACATTGAAATATTATTTGCCGGTAATGCAAAACGGTCCCAGTTTTGTTTTAGACCAGGCCGTTCTATCGCACACACATTTAAATACTTTTTTATTTTTATCTATTTTTTTGTTTTATATTTTTTCATTTTTAGGGTGCAGTTCTGGCTGGTGACGTGACTGATGTGCTTCTGTTGGACGTAACGCCATTGTCTCTGGGTATTGAAACCCTGGGCGGTGTGTTTACCAAGCTGATTCAGCGCAACACTACTATTCCAACCAAGAAAAGCCAGGTAGAGTGGTGAAGTAGCCAATTTGATCCTCTGATGTTTTCGTTAAGAGTATTGTTGGTTTGACGGATTGATACTAGATGATAGGTTTGGTATTGACTATAGAGGCACATAATAATATGTTTGAATAGACTACTTTTTTATGACTGCTGTGTTAATTAAGTGAAATGGAGGCTTATTTTTGTGTGAAAGTTTGAAAAGTAATTATTGCAAAAAATATTTGTGTCAAAAAACTCAATCAAAAAGCCGGGATAGAATCACCCATACTCAGACATTGCATTATTTTTTTAGGGCGAAGTGTGAGTGTTGCGTTGAAAGCTAAAATTAAGAATTAATTTTCAAGAGAGCAAGATGTAATGCGAGTTTGAAGAAATGTTTTCGATATTGTGTGAATACGAAAGTAAATTTATTTGGATTTCGATTAATCAAAATGGAGCTTTTTTTATTCTGATGAAAAAACTTTTGTTATTTTTTAGGTATTCAGCACAGCTGCGGACGGTCAGACTCAAGTGGAGATCAAGGTGTTCCAGGGCGAGCGAGAAATGGCATCGGATAATAAATTGCTGGGACAATTTTCACTGGTAGGATTTTTGCGTTTAAGGGGGTAATTGCGTTTTTAGGTGTTTTTTTTTGGAAAGCAATAGCTTAACGTTTACAAAATCAAATCACAAGCGGTCTTTTGCATAAAGTAGAAATTTTTTTGCCTAAAAGTATGCTATGTATTGAAAGTCAATCATTGGCCTTGTTGTTAGGACAAGTGTTTAAAAATGGGTCCTTTCCAAATTTCAAGTTTTTTTACAAAAAGTTTGCGCCACAGCTCTGAATCATACGATTACCTGTTGGGCTGAAAGTTGGTAAAGTTTTTGACATGTTTAAAATCCCCAGGCATGTCCCCCACTTTTTTAATAGTTAGTCAATTCACTGAGAAAATAGTTTAAAAGCAAAGGCACCGAAAATTTAGCATATTTTCTTGTAATTAAAGTCCTCTAATACAGTTCCCGGGTGAAATTTCGAAAAAGTGAGATACATGCCTGGGGATTTTGACCTTTACAGCAATGTGCCAAAAATTCGTGTTCAGGCGTCATTTGTAACTTGAGTTCTGTGGGCGCAAAGTTTACATAGAAATCACAAAAACCTCGAAAACGCAACTACGACCTTAAAATTAATAGCACCGCCCTCTGCAAATCGTATTAGTTTGTTTTTTCGTAAAGTAAAGTCGGACAAAAAATAGTTCCACCTGAGAAAACGAAACATGTGATTCGTTACAAAATGAATACAGGTTTTGACTATCAAGAGTATATAGTATACAGCAAGTAGTCGCAAAAGTCATGCCACTAAAATAAGTAAGTGGAGCAGCTTTTTTGTCATACTTAAGATTTAAACTGTGATCATTCATAACTAAGTTAAAGATAACGGTTAAATCTGTACGTATCCGTCTTTCATAGGTACATTCTATGTCAGCATTACGACACATTTTGAAGGGCGTCAATCTGATCTGATAGACTGTTAGGGTTTCTTCATACTATACAAAATACAAGCTACAGCCGTATGTGTCTATTCAGCTGGCAAAAAAAGCAAAAGTTGCAAAAAAATCATGTCACGGTATTATTAAATTATCTTTTGCATTATTAGTGGTCTATTTATTTGTAGTTTTTTCAGCTGAACGAACAACGGCTGCAATTCTTAATCGACCCTTAATACTGGTATTATTATTTGAGTAGATAATTTTGCCAGCTGAACGGACATAACGGCCGTTAGTATGAATCGACCCAAAAAAAGTCTGGTTTGTGTTTTTTCAGGTTGGCATCCCGCCGGCGCCCCGTGGCGTGCCCCAGATTGAGGTGACCTTTGACATCGACGCCAACGGCATTGTGCACGTGTCCGCCAGAGACCGGGGCACTGGCAAGGAACAGCAAAGTACACAGCTGTTTTTTATGAGAAATACATGCTAAATTGCTATAGCTATACTAATATAAAAAAACTGTTTGGAGCTGAAATATTTGAATTTATGTGGTGGATTTTGTGGTTAAAAAATTGGCAACAGTTTGTCGGTGTAGTTTCTAGTTTTAGGTGTTTTTTTTATTTCTGTACCTGACGCTCGGTTCGAAGCTTAATTGGTTTTCCATTGGTCATCGCTTGAACAAGACAGTGCAGACTGTAGATCAAGCTTGACTTTTGGTGTATCGTTCCTATTCAGTGTTTTTTCTATTGTGGATATATTTTTAGCAACAAAGTGGTAATTATTTTCAACACCCTGTTAATCGGGCAGCGTTTGGTGGACTATTGTACATTGTGCTGCAAGTTGAAACAGGAATAGCATTATAGTCCACAATCTTCGAATTAATTTTTGCACACTGATTGTTTTGCCAGCGTGCTGTACTGAAGTGTGGACTACAATTAATCACTGCTATTCACAAATATTCTAAGTTTGAGATAGCAACACTATTTAATTATGTTTTATTTTGTTTGAAATAACTGTGACTGAATTTAAACACTCTCCAATCTCCATGAAAAACAGAATATTTTTTTACACCTAAGATTTATTTTTACTGTAAAATCTGGGCACCATTGAAAAGAAAAATAATAAAAGCTCAATAATATTACATTTTAGTCATTATTCAGTCGAGCGGTGGCTTGAGCAAGGAACAAATCGAGAACATGGTCAGGGAGGCAGAGAAACACGCCGAAGAGGACAAAAAGAAAAAGGTTGGACCACTACTGCTATGGAATATTTAATATGGGCAATTATTGGGAATTGGAATTTTGCTGGAATGGCGTGTTCAGAGCTTTTAATGTTATTCATATCCGTGTAGAGGCTATCTGCTGTCTCAGTAAAGTAGCAGCAAGAGTACAGTATGGCGCTGGGTTTTTTTTCGCCAGAAGGTATTAGCAAAGTGGCTAAAAGGTCTGAAAAATTTTTAGCCAATATTAAAATTTTTTAGCTATGTTTATAAAGCATTATTTAGCTTCAATTCACTTCAATTTGATTTTTTTCACAAGTAACTAAGCAGTGGCATAGGCATACTCAGAAAAAAATTTCGGAGGGGAAATATATACTTGGAAAGAATGGAACAAAATGCACTTTTTGCAAAAATTCGCATTGCAAATGTAAGACCATTAAGCCAGTCGCAAGGATTTGGCGACGGACGCCTCCAAAAAAAGTTGGGAGTTATTTTTGATTTTTGGATCACATTTTTTGGTCAATTAGAGACGTGTCGGAAATTTTTTTGCATAATAAAAATCGTAGGGCAGGGCCTGTGTAAAAAATTTCGAGGTAGGGGTGGAATTCCCACCATTACCCCCACCCACCCTGGGTACTCTATACCTCTTGACTGTAAGTATCTTATAGCGTATCCAAAAAACAATTTCGGGACGATTGACGAATGACTTCGATTTTTTGTAATTGGATAAAATGCACTTTTTCGCCATTGTAAGTTTGCAACACGTACAAAACCGGCTTAAAAACGTAAGATAAGATGACTAAACCACAAAGCTGCAGGGGACTGGGGGCGGCAGCCCCCAGAAAAAAGTTGGAGATTTTCTCATTTTTTAGGCCCAATTTGGTCAATTGGAGACGTATCGGAAAGGAAAATCAGAAAATTTTTAAAACAGGAAAATTAAAACAAAAGATGAGAACATGAACGTCACACCAGACAGTATACTGCACAAGTAAATGTAGCATATATATATACTCGTGTAGACATGCATAGGCCTTGGTGAATGGTAATAACAAAGAAAAGTAATCCACAGAGTCGCAGGGGTCTGGGGAATGGGGGCGGCAGCTCCCAGGAAAAATTTTAACGAATTTTATTTATTATTGGGTCAAATTTTACGGCCAGGCAATAAAAACCGAAGGGGTGACCCTTGTGTAAAGATTCACTGGGAAAAAGTTTCGGGGGCGGGGGGGAAATCTACTCCCCCCGCCCCCCTGGGGACCCTTGTGTAAAGATTCACTGGGAAAAAAATTCGGGGGCCGGGGGGAAATTCACTCCCCCCGCCACCTGGGTACGCCCTTGTATGCGGTCACACAGCCAAAAAATGCCGAAGTTGAAACTCAGATATGCATAAGCTTTCATAGTCGCAGGGGTCTGGGGGGTGTTGGCGGGAGCCCCGACGAAAAATTTTAACGAATTTTATTTATATAGAGACGTATCGGAAATTTTTTTCGGCCGGGCAATAAAAACCAAAGGTGGGACCCTTGTGTGAAGAATCACTGGGAAAAAATTTGGGGGGCGGGGGGGAAATTCACTCCTCCTGCCCCCCTGGGGACCCTTGTGTAAAGATTCACTGGGAAAAAATTTCGGGGGCGGGGGGAAATTCACTCCCCCCCCACCCTTGTATGCGTTCACGCAGCCAAAAAATGCCGAAGTTGAAACTCTCTTTCCCAATTTGTTTATAAATGCTATGTTGTTGTATGTTGGCGTTTTCGAACCGCATGAACCAGCAAGTGTCTTGGATTGGTATTGTAGCAGTTCAAAGGGCGAGGCCGAACTTTTTTTTGAATTATTCCGAAATACCCACGTTTGAATTTGACGGATCGGAATGACTCACCGTCACCGAACGTGGTTTGCGAAAGTTTTCAGTAAACGAAGTACTTAAAAAACTGATCCTGAAAAATTGAACAATAGAAAGATAAATTACTTGACTGGATCACTATGTTAAGTCAAACATTGTTGCAGATAGGTGTAAATTGTAGTCACAAGGAAATTTTTTCTATCTAATGGCAAAAAACGGTCAATTGGGAACGCATAGGAAAATTTTTTGAGTTTTGGACAAAATTTGGAGAATTGCAGAGTTATCAGAAATTTTTTCTGCCGAATTTGTTTTAGCAAATTGGCTAAAACGACCAAAAAAGTTTTAGCAAACTCTCAAAAATTTTCGCCAATGCTAACGTTTTGGCCCAAAAAAAACCCAGGTATGGCGTATTGTTATTATGATCTGTTTTATATGACACGTCATGATGTACTCTTGCTATAAAGAGTGATGATTTTTTAGGAAACCATTGAAACGGTCAACCAGGCTGAGGGAATTATTCATGACACAGAGTCGAAAATGGAAGAATTCAAGGATCAACTGCCTGCCGATGAGGTAAAGCTCTAAAGTTTGGTCAAAAATTGCTGAACCCTGAGACAAAAGAAACACTAAAAAAGAACGAATTGCCAGCATCAAGAGTACAGCGAGTAGTCACAAAAACACGTCACCGGTTTTGTTTCAGGATTCAGCAATTTTTGGTCAGACTTTAGTGCATAGCATATTATGTTATTATTATTATTAATACAAGTCTAGTGCGTCTAGTTTATCTAAATACGTGAGGTGACATGACTTAGTTTTTAACGACAACGTTCCAAATTTGACGAAAAATAATGTTTACGTATGTATGTTTACAACTCACATACAGTGACAATTATACGTAGCGGCAAAGTAGTATTATTGCGAAGAAGTATAATGCAATAAAGATGAATTATTTTTGCACTGTGAAAAACTGAAGTCAGAAAAATTGAAAAAACTACACCGGTCCAGAATCGAACTGGGTACCTCTGGTTCGCCGTAACAAATTCCGTAGAAACCACTCATCAATCCACTGCGCCACCGGTGCTTCTGAAAGCTAACGTTTTAAGCATCGTTAAATTGGGAAGTTCCTGAGGTGATTTGATGAAGTTAGTAAAAATAATATGAAAATTTTAAAATTTGAACTATTTTTGATTAATCAGTATAAGCGTGTTAATAAACATAACTTGATCTTTCTATTGGTACTCTCAAAACCGAATTATTATATTTATCATTTTGCTTAGGATAGTTTATATCCTATTAATTATGAACGCATGGATAACAATTCGAGCATCAGATTATTTGAGATCCAATGCAACTTTTGCTGGCGTACTTAAAAATGTCTCAACAGTTCAGTTGGCATTATTACGTCCGTTTGTTTCTGGACTCTTTCTGGACTCTGGAGGACTTAATTTTAAAATTTAAATTAATTTTTTTTAATTCTAAAGTAGATCCGGGTCGATTCAGATTGTGTGTCTGAATCAGACAGTCAGATTATCTGAATAATAGTTTAGTTTTTATTCATTTCCACCGGAGATTCTTTCTATTCTTTCGCCGCCATTTACACTGGATGCTACTTGACCAATATGTTTTTGTAAAATGTTTTTTACCAATGAAGGTAGTTTATTCATAACTTTAAATTAATAGCTTACTTAATTTGCTTAATGTTTTTTGTATAATGCTTAGGCTTAGGCGTAGGCTTAGGCCTAGGTTATAGACTGCGTGTATGAGGCAAACACACCACCGACGACCCCCTGTTTTTTGCATAGTTATGTTGTACTATATGTGTGGAGTATTGTGGTAAAATATACATTTCTACATTATATTATTATGTATAAAACAGTTAACACTATAGTTATTTTTTATACAATGCCCTGGTGACATTAGTAATTTGTTTTACTATTTCAGGTGGAGAATATGCGAAAGAAGATTGTGGAAGTTCGCGATATTTTGGCTCGTAAGGAAACCGAAAGTCCGGAAAATATCCGACAAGCCACCAGCCAGCTGCAACAAGCCTCGCTGAAACTTTTCGAAACAGCCTACAAAAAGGTACTAAAATAATATTGAAAAAACACAGCGCAGGTCAGTTTGACTTTGATGTACGCGGTTACAAAATCACTATCCGTGTACACGGTTATTTTCAAAGGCTACTACCGTGTGTGTACACGCTAACGAACGATTACTGCGATCATCCTCGTGGACACGGTCCGTGCCGTGTAACCGTGCCTAGCCCTGGTTTGAAGTTTGAATCTTAGCTATGCAACCATAGAGCCGTCTTGTCTAGCACATATTGTAAAACTTTATATAACTGGAACTGGGAATTGCGTTTTGTTTTGGAATTATTAAGCTTTGTTTGGACTTGACATCCATCGAAAATTTTCACCTGGAATGAAAGCAAAAATTATTCAGAAATATTTTCATCATAGTTAAGTAATTAATTATTTAATGTTAGTTAATTATTTTGTAGCACCCTGTTTATCGGGCAGCGTCTCGTTGATTGTCTGAGTACATTCTGCTGCAAGTTAAAACAGGAAAAGCATAAATCCATAATATGTTTATTGACCCTCGCTTTAGTGCTTATTAATGCGTGGAAATATTATGGGGCTGACAAATAATTTTCTAGTTTAATGTGTCGTTAGCAGTTGCCCTGTAGTCTGCGGCCTAGGTGTATTAACTTTGATTTCCTGATATGGTTTTGTTTAGGAAGTATTGCAATAGATTATTCAAATCGCAATAAGTCTGACCAAAAAAATGTTGAACACGGAGACAAAAGCAAAGCAATACGTGATTTCACTACGAAAAAATCAACACTGATTTTAGCCATCGAGTACAGCGAGTAGCTGCTAAATCACGCCGTCTGTTTTTGCTCGGTGGTCAACATTTTTTGGTAGTTGAAAGTTCTAAAGTAATAATATGCTTAACAAAGCGAAGAGGGGCTACACTACCTAAATGTATTGGACTTTTATGTATTTGGGAAATTTTATCAATATTTTGTTTTTTAATATTTATTCGAAAATATATCAATATTGTGTCCAACTAGTCGAAAAAGCAATTGAATTGATAAAAAATGGAGAACAGAACAAGTAAAGAAGAAACATAGTTAGAATTAAAAAAAGTAAATTTGAATTAAATAATTAAAAATTAAATTAAAACAAAAATTAAAAAAAATTGTAGATGGCGTCGGAACGCGGTGGAGGAGATTCGACTAGCAGCGGTGAAAAACAGGAGGAGCCGAAAGAAGAAAAAGAAGAAGAAAAACAGAAAAAAGAACAGGAAAACAAATAAACATAAATAGATCAGTTTAGAATTTATACTTTGTTGAAATTATGTTGATTCAGTCAAATTCGATGCTGTTTTGTTTTTTTATTATAGTTTTAAATCGATGTTATGTTTTTATTGTGGATGTCTGATCGTATATAAGTATATAAAGATAAGCTTACTTATTTTTTCGTATTGTATTTTTGTATTGGTCTAGAATATAAAATTGAACCACTGAAATTTTTTATGATGCTTTAGCTAAATTAGTTACTGAACGGAAATTTAGGACTTTTTTATTACCTTACTATTTTTTTAATAGATTTACAATTTTTAAGATTTTATAATATCTTGGTTTAGCATATATATAAACTCCTAGTCATTAGTTGTGCACTATAGATTCTAATATACACAAATTTTATATAAAGCATTTAGGGTTTTTAATTAGTCGAAAATCAATTTCGCTCAAGCCTGACTGAACAGTGTTGTATGTGTTTTCGTTAATAAAATATTGTTGGAAAGTTGCGGACTTCTTGAAGAGCTGTAGGTATGGCATCTGGTCCCGACGTTTTTTATAGACCTGGGCCCGATTTATCGAAGCAAAATGTTCGTCGTTGAAAATTTTGGATTGATCGAAACATTTTCAACGACAAGCATAGCACGTAATTATAGGCCAAATGTTCGTCGTTGAAAAACAAATGTTCGTCGTTTAAAATGCTCGTTGAAAAAACAAATGTTCGTCGTTAAAAATTTGCAACGGCGAACATTTCAACGGATGTCTTGAGCTCCGCATGCTCGTTGAAAATTTTTTCAACGACGAGCTTTTGTCTTTTAGAACATAATGATGTTCTAAAAAACCAAATCTTGTCGTTGCATAACTTTTCAACGACGAACATTTGTTTTTCAACGACGACCATTTGTTTTTCAACGACGAACATTTGCATTTTCAACGACGAGCAATTTTGTTTCGATAATTCGGGCCCTGTTCTCATGAGTACGTGCTGCGTACTTTGCTCCATGGCGCACGCCATGGAGAATGAGCGTTCGCACTCGATGGATGTAGTCACTTTTGAAGTGGCCCCTTGACACTCAAAGGTTTTGTAAAGCAGAGGAGCATCATGCTAGTGTTTGTGACCGGCTGGGTAAGCCGCCGCGCTTCGAAGAATTTCTTCTGGCCAGTTCAGGAACAAACAAATTCATACAAATCCAGAGTATCAAGTCGACTTGACTTAGCGTGCCGGATTGTTATACTGGCCTACTGTGGTCGATCTGTCGAAAATGGCCGGCGGGCCGATGTTTTTGACCGGCCGCCTGGCAGGCTTTGATCGGAACCGGCCGGCTGTGACCTTTGAAAATTTCTGGCGGCCGCGAACAATACATCGCGCACGAGGGCGCACACGCCAAGGAATAATTATTATCCGCGGGTTAGGTACATTTCCATTGGAGACAAGGACTATATCAGTCAGTTATTTTTTAAAGCATTGGCAGAATTGTTTCGTCTAATTTTGTGTTATATGTTCAAACTAGAGCTTTACTTTCTTTGTACGAAAACGGATAAACAGGCTGATTTGGCGAAATAGAACTACATATTTAGAACTAAAATAGTCAACGACAAGCCTAAGGACGAGTATGAACCGGGCTTAAACCGTCCACATTTACGTCTTCGGTGCAATGTTGTCACCCAAATTCAATCTGATGCGCATTTTCCAGTTTGATATACCTATTCTCAGCTCATTCACAAGCTACCGATAGCTGCCTTCACAGTAACTACTACTAAAACCACACCATCTGTGACAGTTCAGTTTCACTGTCAATTAGTCGTCATGGCGAAGCTAATGGCGGGAAACGAAGAAAAGGCCGTTATGAGCGTCAACGTGAAAACTGGCCGGAGTTACCCCAAGGAGCTCGCAAGCGTTCGAACCGCCCACCGGTCGTCGATTAGCACTGCTCGGGATGTTACTCGACGAGTCCTACTTGGTCTGCAAGAGGCTAGATCGAGGAAATATCGACCGGGCATCAGTTTCGAAGGAACCATTGCCATGATGTTCCCAAGTTGGTTTGGTTTTTTGTAAGATATTTTTGTGGTGTTTGGACAGTTTTGTAGTGAAAAGTAACCAAGGACAAATTTTGTTCTAAAAACTGACTAAACCATTATGGTTCGGCAAAAATGACTGCAGAGTGCAGCTGCAGACCTGTTCTAAAATATGTCCTAAAGGCCATTTTGATCTATAAAGTGACTAAAGACCAATTTTGTTCTGGAAGACTGGCTTTTAGTCCTGGGGCGCTTGGGTTTAGAATTTAGATTTTACTTTTTTTATTACCTATTGATGAAATCGGACGCGTCGGATGATGCCATCCCACTCCTTCGATTATGCAATCCGACGCCCAGAGTTTTGCAAATCAGTAAAAGTTTAAGCGTGGCTGCTTCAGCGCAAATGATAAATATATACTAATGCATGATTGTTTTTGTTCCTTCTAGAGAAGGAACCATTGTTTTGAAATCAACTCTGCATAGTGTAAAAGTAGCAGCCACATGTTGTCCATCGCATATGATTAACACGTAAAGTCAGTATGGGAACCGACTGCTCTTTTTTTGAAAACAGGCTTTTTGTTTATTATTTTTAATGACATAATGGTTAATAATACTCTTGCCTAGGTATTAAGTTGTCATTTTACTGAAATTTTGTGATTTAAAAAACTTTCGTTCGGTAATTTTTCAGACTCGATACACATACTTATCACGTGATCGTCTAGTCTGCTGTTTGTTTTGTACTATCCTACTACATAGTCGTAACTAAACATCAGTACTCATCGAACTGGCGAGTGGCGTGGTCGAGTGGTCAAAAGCGCTAGTCCAGAATTTGCTGATATACACTTCGAGGGTTCGACCCCCATTCATAGAATTTTTTGCAAAAAATTTACAGCTTTTGTCAGCAAAAACTGTTTTTACGGGAGATATTTTTGTCGAGGAAAAGCGATTGCGTCATTGAAATCACAAGCAGCTGCGGTGATTATGCGGTGTTTTCGAAAAAATTGTTGAATTTATAGTGTGTGAGATCAACACCTAAGCGTTGAAACTGAATAAATTGTCTGTGCACAGGTATCAGGGCGAAGCTAAATTGTCCTGGCCCCTGGGTAAATTAAGCAGAATTTTCACTCAGCGAAGGAACCTTGCCTCTTTTTGGGGCCTGCTTGTTTCTGTTACGTTAACTAATAATATGTAATCAAAATTCAGTGGTTAAACTTTCCTAATTTCACTTCATCACCTATTAAACAAGATATAAAAATAAACTATCATAAATTTGCTCAACTCGCTAAATATTCACTCCCTTAAATTTTTCCAGCAAGTTCTTTAATTTAACACTCATTGATGCATTCCGGCGCCCAGCTCGGCTCGTCTGGTGATGTCATCCGACGTGTGGCTCCAGCTTCCTTCAAGCAAAACCTTTTTCGTTTGAAAATGACAGTTTTTTTGTCTCTTATTTCACGTGAAGCGTCGTTCACACATTTTTATGTTTTGCCACGGCGCAACAGGTAGTTTATGTTATGTTTGTATTAGATTTACCAAATCTGAGCATGAACATTGAACACACTTACCTAATATTTTAAGTAGGTGGAATTTCCAGTGTTAACAGTAGAAGGGCAGGCACTTAGTAGATCTGCACTGCACTGCATTTTAAGTGGGCCCTAAGGAATCCCGTCAAAAATAGCTGCAGAGATTCTAAGCGTAAAACTACGCTTTGTATATGAAGGAAAATTTGGTAAAGGCAGAACTCTACGTGTAGCATATTTTGTGTTGGTGATGACTAAGGTGATGCTGATTCCGCTCCGCAGTCACTGACTTTGACTCCGGAGTCAGCTAATGAAAATCAAAACTACCGGAAGTAACATTGGACCTGTGACGTGAATAGGTTGACTGCTGTCACTGACTGCAAACTGACGTCAGTGATGCTGACTCCGCAATCATATGATGTTTAAGTTTGAGCTGTACTGTTTTTCTGTTTTCAGTTACCTGTTGCATGTGGGCTGCCTACTTCACCCACTACTTTTTGCGTACGGCTTACACTGGAGGCGACACTATTGCCTACGTTTATCGCGGCTACAGGCATCTGAATCCACCTCGCCCACCCCCCTACGAACCACGGACGCCGGAAATATTCTATATAGCCATTATTTTTTCCTGCGTTATTTTTCCCTTGTTTTTTGTTGGAATGCTTTGTATGTTTAAGCACAATTTACTGGGTGTTTTGGACATTCTCATGGGCTGTAGCACTGTGTCTATGTTTGTGATCGCGGGTTTTGATATCTTTTTTCGACTACTGCGAATTATGAATCTGCAGTGGGACGCCCTTAGTCTGACTGTGTTCATATGGAACATTGCTGGGATTGGGGGCTGCTCTATTCTGTATAAAATGCCAAATCTTCCACAGAAAATCATGCAAAGCTATTTCAGTATTCAAGTGGCTTTCTTGTTTGTCAACTATATCCCTATGGCTGCGAATTTGTCCATTCTGGCAGTTCTGATTGTGTGGGACTTCATTTTGGTCTGTATCCCATGTGGGATGTTGAAAAAAGTCGACGCCACACTGGAAAAGGGTGGGAGTAACGTTTTGGACAACATGTTCTTCTCAACCTCGCGGGAACTAAAAGAACCAAGTAATGTGATTTATAACTAGGGGTGTTTCAGTTAACTGATAACTGATAACTTTTTTAAAAAAGTTATCAGTTAAAGTTAACTGATAATTTAACTGATTTAATTTCAGGGAGTTAACTTTAACTTTAAGGCTCGATTCATGCTTTCGTCCGTATGTTCGTTCAGCCGACAAAATGACGAAATAATGACGTCACATGCGCTGGCTGATCCACTGCACTAGGCTGCCAGTGACGTCATTCTGCCGGCAAAACGGACATACGGACGAAAGTATGAATCGAGCCTAACTGAAATTATTTTTAGCCTTAATTTTAACTGATAACTTAAGGTGGTAGTGTCGCCAAAGCAGTTTTGCTCATAGGCTGAAAAATGAGATCTTTTTGCTTTGAAATTGTACGTTCACTGAGAAACTAGTGAAATGCCATACGGTGTCAAATAAATACTGCCAGACACTGGACTACCAACAGTTCAAACAGGCATTACTCCACAACCACTTAGGCAATTTGCACTAAAGTTTGTGTGCATAAACTACAGTTTATGTGCTTTTACTATGTGTAAAAACTTTAAACAAAAACTTTTTTAATTGTGACGAAATTATCGAATGTGAATAGGATTTCAAAACGCCATTTTTCCGAATTTGCGACCTCACTGCTAACTGTATGCTTCATCAATTTTTCTGAAACTTGGCAAAAATATTTGCATTGAAATATATTTTTAGAATATATAAAGAACAATGACCTATCTTTCACTGAAAAAGTTTTATAGTCGCGCAAAATCGACTGCTTTCGCGACACTACCCCCTTAACTGATTTGGACTCCAAAAACTGATTTAAATCAGTTAACTGATTTTGTTTTCAGTTATGCGTCAAAACTGATTTTATTTCCAGTTAAGCGTCAAAACTGATTCATTTTCAGTTAAGCGCATGACTGAAAATAATTTCCAGTTCAGCGTTAAGGAATTTTAGTTCTGAGAGCGTTTTAGTTCGTTTGTGGGAATGTTACGTGAAATACCGATGCTAGACAGATCACATACCGGCCATAGTGGTTCCGTTGAATGTGCAAGTTTCTTTTTCCTGTTGTGCCACAGCACAACAGGTCTCTAATTTTGATTTCTGGCGGAATACACTGGGCTTGTAGTGCAATGTACGTCTGTGCGTTAGTTTGCTTTGCATATTAGAGCTACTGCGCGAGCGTCACATCATTGTCTAGTGCAAAAGTTACACTGTAAGCTGGAAAAATGTCAATGTGCGTTTGTTTAGTTCATGTGTGTCACATAGTGCGCGTGTGTCACATTGCTGATAAGTACCAACATTTGACCAGATAATTTTGTTGGCAGCATCTTATGTTTCCTGCAAACTGTAGTCATTTTTGGCCATGAAAGAATGAATATATACACTTCTCACTCATCAAAACAACCCATTCCTACATAATTTGTTGTTAGATAATTAAAACTCTCCAGTTTTTGCATAAACAACTTATTGTAAGATTGCATAAAAACGCACTGAACTTTTGCATACACATTTTACAATAAGATAATTATCTGCTGCACAACAGGTTTTAGCTGACCTGCTGGTCAGCTTACTTGAACATAATTCTTAATACTTACTGAAGGTTTTGCCGCAGGTTAGGCTTGTTTGTCGATGTATTTTAACCACAGATGGCATATATTATATGTAATGAAAGGAATATGACACCCTCTTTTCAGTTTTGTTGTGCGGTTGATGCACTGCACATTATTAGCGGCAAAAATACAGACCCAAACGGGACACATGGGGTCAATCCAAAAGGTTCCAGGAAAACTTTTTCACCATCACCTAATCTGATCGTGGCAAACTTTTGTTTACGCCACAATGTGCAATTACGGTGCAGAAATTACGTCGTTACTTATATATCAAGTTATCGCCTTCACGGCAAACCTGATTTGCTGTCTGCTGAGGGCACTTTGAGGGTATTTCGATATTTTAAAAATTACGTGCCCTAGCACCAATAATTGTGAACCCATGTTGAAATCTGGTTCTGAGGTGTTCGTTAATCAGCTTTTAGAAAAATAATTGAATATTGATGAGCAAATTTTCATAAAGTTGGAGCGCGGTAGAAATTGGCCCGGGCTGGTAGCCTGGTACCTACCTAGAGGAATCAAAGCAGCACATACATGTTAATGACAATGATCACAACTGTTATAAATCTAATTTAGACATTAATATTATTTAAAAACTTTAATAAAACCTAAAAAAGCGAATTCTGAGTGAAAAATTCGGATTGAACTTTTCCAAAATTTTACCATGTAACTGAAATTAAAATCAGTTAAAGTTATCAGTTATCAGTTAAGTTAACTTAACTGATAACTTAACTGATTTAATTTTGGTTAACTTAACTGATAACTTAACTGATTTAATTTTCGCGCAAATAACTTAACTGATAACTTAACTGATTTAAAATTCTGTAACTTAAACATCCCTATTTATAACCTATTTTTTATAGTGATAGGTAGGTATATTTAGTAGAGATCGGCCCGGCCCGGCTGCACTGCGAGCTTCAGCCTCGAACCAATCAAATGAAGTTATATGTACTTACAAAATGGACGTCACAAACAAACCCCCGTAGAGCAACTGGTCTTCACAACAAGCGAGCTTTGTCTTCAGTTTAAAATGAATGTATTTAAAAGCAAGTGCTGTGAGGGTGGACTGTGCTGTGCAACTAAAACCAACTGCGGGTGGACTATACTTACGTATCTCAGCAGTAAAATTATAAATTACCTCAAGTGCGCTGCAACAATGCAGTTGAAGCTTTTTGTAAACCCCTAAGCTGAGACTTAAGTTTATTGATTTATTTGGTGGGGTGCACCCCACCTACAACAAAACTGATACAAGGTTCAGTTTTTTAGCTTTCCGTTCGGCGTCAGCTATTCATTGATTCATTCTACAGTTAGAGTGTAACGTCCGAGAGCTCGCGCTATCTTATCAAAGCAACAGCTGGGGAATAACACTGCTACTTTAAGAGGCAGTTTTGTGTTTGTAATGCAAAAAGTTACAGTTGTATGTAAATTATGAGTGTGCTACAGTCGTCCTTGGACTTTAGCAGTCTTTATTACTGATCAAGCCAACCAGGGCCCACCGGGCCAACCGGGCCGGACCCGGGCCGATTCCCGGCAAACAGCGGGTCGGCTGGGGTAGACCGGGCCGACCGGGCCGGCCCCGGGCCGACTGCAACGGCCCCGGGCTGGCCCGGTGAAAATGGCTGCGGCCCCGGGCCGGCCCGGGGCCGACACTTGGCTTAGCGGCCGATCTCTAATATTTAGACATGTAGATTCAAAGCGTGGGATCATTTATCGCGGTTCAATTAGACTCGGTTTAAGTCGAACACGTGATTGTATGAAAAGCACGTAGAATATTTAATTACGATGTTTTATTTCATTTAAACGGAACGCTCAAGACCGAGTCTAAAGTTGAACACACAGTAAATCCTAGCCAAAGAAAATAATTTTTAAGGCAGTTTCGAAAACAAACGAGTTATAAATTTTTATTTGTTTTGAGAAACACATATTAATAGACTTTTTTGTGCAACTTTTCTTCAAAAACTGTATTCCTATCTAGCTACCAATTTTTTTGGATGGTTCTTTACCGACGGCTTCTGAGAACTTCGAAACGCTCATGTCTTAAGAGACGACTCAAACATGCAGCGCATGGCTGGTCTGTAACCAG
>JASANF010007119.1:0-45476 GCA_030248245.1 Trissonchulus sp. WLG1_4 | reverse complement strand
GGGCCTTGCGTCTAGTGATGTGAGCGGAAACTAAAACTGAAACTAGTTTCAGCTTGTACATGTTTCAGTTTCAGCGCCTGAAACTTAAACTGAAACTGAAACTAAATCCATCCTGCAGCTGAAACCTCAGCTGAAACTGAAACTATTCTAAAGCTGAAACTGAAACTGAAACTAAAATCTGTCCAGAGCTAAACAGCAGCTGAAACTGAAATGCCGCTGGAGCTGAAACTGAAACGTAAACTGAAACTGAAATTACACAGAAGCCGAAACTGAAACTGAAACATAGTTTCAGTTTCAGGTCAACTGAGTTTCCGCCAATGCTGCTTTCAATGTGTGTGTGGATACGTGTATACACAAGCTGAAACTGAAACTGTAGTTTCAGTTTCAGCCTCAGGCAGTTTCAGCAGTCCTGCGCACAAATTATTGATTTTCTGTTATACACTAAGCAAGAGTATATAATAGTGTCTTACTCTATGTCTATATTAGAGATCGGCCGGGGCTGGTAACGAGCTGCGGGCTGACCGGCCGCCCGGGCCGGGCCGGCCCCGGGCCGACGCTCAGTCAGACGGCCCGGCCCCGGGCCGACGCTCAGTCAGACGGCCCGGCCCGTACCCAAGTGCGCTGCAACAATGTGAAGATTGGTGCAGTTGAAGCTTTTTGTAAACGCCTGAGCTGAGACTTGAGTTTTATTTATTCGGTGGGGTGAACGCCATCTACAACAAAACGAATACAAGTTTCCGTTTTTTAGCTTTCCTTTCAGCGTTTGACGCTTAAGGTGGCGCTCTGAGTAACTTCCAATAAATCAAATAGCTATAATTTTTTGTTTCTTCTTGGTACGAATTTTTTTGCTGAAGTGCAATCAAGATAAACACCAGGCAAGTATTTTTGCAAAGTTTGATAAGTCCAGGAGCATTTTAGCAAATTTTATGACGACACCAAAATTGAAATTTTTCAAAATTTGACTAATTTTTGAAACAACGTAGCTCAGCGGTGCCTCAATCAAATTTAACAATCAATAGCTTCAATTAAAGAAAATTATCTTGCCGAGGTGCCATTTTTGTCGAAATTTAGTTAGTGGTGACAAATTGTTAGTTATTTTATTTTTTATCGAAAGTGACGTTTTAAAAAGCCTATCATATTAAGGCAAACCATAATAATAACAATTCAAGAAGTTCGGCACCTCCATATACATCTGGTCTAATTGTGTGCAAAGTTTCATTCGGATTGGTTTTCGCAGCTGACAGTAATCTTCAAAAAATGAACCATATAGCCCAATTTCAGAAACCTGAAGTTTGCCTACACATACGTAATTTCCAAAAAATAGAGCTAATTTTTTAGTACTAAAATCCGTTGAGAAAAGTTTCAGAAGCCATAATATATTTAACAAAAAATTAAGTTGAAAAATAGCAGATTTTGTGTCAATGTTGCTCAACGTATTTAGGAAATTTTTTTGAAAGGTTTGCCTACACATACGACTTTTTAAAAAGTTGCACCTAGCAATTCGCTATACAAAACTGTTCTAAAAAGTACCAAAAGCCATATAGAATTTTTTGGTATATCGATTTAAAGATTTTTTCCCATTGAAAAATTGGTTGAAATTTCAAGTTAATCAAAATTTGCCGTTATATACATCAAATGAAAGCTAGTTTGATTTTAAACAACTTTTCTTCTTGAATTAATTAACGAAAACATACGTGAAAAATTTTATCGCCCAAAGTCGGTTATTCAGAGCGCCACCTTAACATCAATATTTTACAGTTGAAACTTCAGCTGAAACACAAATTAGTCTGGGATCTTCATATAAGTTGATCGCCGCTGTCACACTGAACTGTATGAACGTGAGATAAAAAGTCGTGCATTCCTTAAATCATTCTACAGTTAGAGTGTGTGGGGGTGGGGGGGGCGGGCGATTTTTCCCTGTTTTTTTTTTTATGTTTTTTTTTTTTTTTTTTAAGCTTGGGGCTTCCCAGGGCACCCTCGGCGGCCGTAACCGCACCCTAGAAAGGGGGGAGGAAAACAAAATATAGCAAAACTGAAACTGAAACTGAAACTAAATGCTTCTGGAGCTGAAACTGAAACTGAAACTTAAACTAAATGCTTCTGGAGCTGAAACTGAAACTGAAACTTAAACTGAAACTAAAATTTCGCCGGAGCTGAAACTACAGCTGAAACTGAAACTAATCTAGAGCTGAAACTGAAACTGAAACTTAAACTGAAACTAAAATTTCGATGGAGCTGAAACTACAGCTGAAACTGAAACTAATCTAGAGCTGAAACTGAAACTGAAACTTAAACTGAAACTCGTAAGGCAACTTTAACATCACTACTTGCGTCCACTGCGGAGCGCGAAAAAGCCCATTTTTGTACGGTTTTCAAGCGGGGGCACCCCATTTCAGTTCAAGACAGGTAGTATGTACTCAACTGAGGGGGGGTACCCCCCTCAGTTCAAGACATTGGTGACCTGAGGGGGGGTAGTTGAGCACAAGGTAATGAGGACCTGAGGGGGGTGTACCTCCGCCTATGTTAATACAAGGTCTTGAAATGGTAGGCGGCTTACCTCCCCCTGAAAACCTTACAAAAATGGGCTATTTATTTTGCGCTCCGCCTTGGACGCATGGCGCAAGGCATAATAGGGAAAGTGTCATCTTCCTGTTATCTACCTACGTTTGGTGAAAATAAGGCTGTCGGCCTCATTATCTTTGTCCTGATGCTCAGTTTTTAATACCGCGGAGATTGATTTTATAATGAGTTTTTCTAAGTATATATTCTGAGACCCCAGAATTATTTTGATGGAAATGCAGATAATCTACCCTACGTACATACGTACACCAGCACAGTTGTAGGGATGGAAGTCTCGGTTTTTTTCGAGACCGAGACCGAGACCACGAAACCGAGACCAAATTCCGAGACCGCCAAAACCGAGACTTTGGGTCATTTTTTGCCATTTTTCACCTAATGATTTGATGACTTTTTACAAGTTTATATGTAGGTAAAATTACAAGACCATGATCAGACACCTTATGAAATGAAATGAAATTGTTGTCCCTTCTAGTTTATTTTTAGTTTCATGCATAATATCCCAACTTGTGGGACTTTATATGCAGTTGTTGCATAACAAAATATTTAAAAAAAAACAGCAATTCATCACGCAGCACACATCACGACGATTTTGGTTACAGTGCTGGTTCTTTTCCCCTTTTGTGTGGGACCAAGATTTGACCTCTGTTCCAAAACAAACACAATTTGTCCTTGTTCTTGCCACAAAACAGCAATTTTTGACACTGTTTGGCTCGAATTTAGTTAAAAATAGCTCCGATTGTATTGGAATTACCAATGTTCTGCTAAAAACACGCAAGATAGAAAGGGATTGGCTCAAAAATTAGACCTGCGCGCCGTGACGCTCTTACATTGTTTGCCTCCGGCGTGACCCCCCTTTGAGTGGAGCCCTCTCAATCCCCTGGGGCTGGGACTATATTTTAGTTGGGAGTAGAGTCTTCCCTTCTAATCCACCGTCAACTACATGCGTCTCCGCATGGTTGCTTTTGATTTTTGCCACAAAACTAATTGGAATTTACGGTTAAGTATGTTAAGCCACCAATTGGCATAAAAAAGTTGACCAGCCAAACACTAATAGGTACTAAAGAATAAAATATAATAATAATCATACAGACAGACTTGAAAGATAGTATGAAATAAGAAACCTAATCACAAACATACATTTTCGTGTGTGTACTGTGTTTACTGATAAACTAAACAACCACGGTAAAGTTTTTTCGGTAAAAATTGACAGAATCTCACTGTTTGGTGTGAAATTTTGGTGAAATGAACACTTCCGAAAAAAATTTCCTGCTAAAATTATAAACCAAAGGGGGGACCACAGGAAAATTTTGTATATTGGCTTATTGACGCGACAAACAAACGATCTCGGTCAGTCTGTCGTAGATAATATCCATAAATAGATACTTATTCAAATCTTTACGTTTGTTGGCCTCGTGGCTGAGTGGTTACGGCGTTCGGTTTTTAATTGAAGGTTATAGGATCGAATCTTTATCTTTGACCCTTGTGTCTCTGGGTCCCCATTTAGGGCTGTAAAGAGGCGCATTTGACACTCGGGCCTATTGCATAAAACTACATCTACACTACAACTGCTACACCTACATTTTTTACGTGGCGGCCTCAGCCGCCGCGTATATACTATAGTGCGATCATCTTCTATGATTGCATGTAGTTCTAGTGTTATACTGGAGGCAGGTCTTGAAAAAGCACTGTTTGTCTGGGCGTGTGTATCATTCTGTGCAATTGTGCATCACGTAGCTATAGAAGACTGTTGTGCGAGCGTGTGTCAGATCATACAGTGCATGTCGGTCACAGGAAACTAATCTCATGCAACAGTGTTGGGGTGAAACCTGTTGCGACAATGTTTCGTAGATTAGTTTTCAGCGTGTTTGAAGCCAAGTGAAATCACACAGTAGACGTCGTTGTGCATGTCAACTTTGTGATGTAAGTTGGATCGACATTACAAGTTCGTATCGACGATCCAATTAGGGAGTATGAATTTTGAGTCTCGACCTTAAACTTCAGCATGTAATTTCAGATTCTTTTAGAGCGATCAACCGAGCGCACAAGTCTACCCTAAATATCGGCTTTATATAGTGGCAGAAGTATACAGTTTACACATACCTAAGTGAAAGGGAAGTCGCGGAAAGAAACGTATTGAAATGTGTCTACTCGACATTGTCCAGACATTTGCACACAAACACAATCTTGCAACATTGTTCTAGTTAACACAAGAGTCGAGCATTGTTAGGTAGTTTCTGGCAAGATTTCGAGGTTGCCCACGACCAGCGTTTATCCCTGGCACACACCTTATGTCTAAACAGCCACCGCTCCTTTTTTCGACTAAACAGGCCCCTCTTTTTCTCAAAACTTTATCCCTTTTTTATCCACTAGAAAAGCAGTCGCAGTAGTGAGTGACCCAAAATCTTGAAGACATTTCCGTTTTCCATTTATATCAAACTTTTGGTCGTGGGAGTTTAGAACTATGTAGATCTCACTGCAAAAAAGTCATTATCTACTATTTTGATGACTAATTTCGATACGGCGTCCGCGGTTGCTACAACTGAGGTTGGCACGCGATTTCTAGCCTGCATATGCATCGTTACCTAATAGGGCGCAACTATAATATCTTTAATAATAAAATGTACGTAATTTTGGAACCCGTATTGAACCGAAAAAATAGCTATTGCGGCACCCGCAAACGCAAGTTAAAACTCATTAGTTGACTGTAGCTGCATGTGTAGATTTATAAAGTTAAATTGTCCCATATGAGTTTTTTGATATGGTAACCTTTAGCGCTGACAATACCGGCTAAGCTGAGTTTTCAGGTTTAGTTACAAAATGTATGCTTTAAAGTATTTTGGTGCCGCGTTCTATATTCGAAGAATATCCTCAGCAATGTAAGCATGTCGCAACGAATTCTATCCAAAATTAGTTTAACTATACTCGCAAAACGTGCTTGTTCAGTTTCATAACGCTGCACCTGTGTATCTACATTACATCTCTACATCGCTACATTACATCAGATACATCGCGATGTAAATAATTTATAATGTGATATTTTACATCGATGTAGCTACATTCTAGACCGATTTCATAAAGAAAATGTAGCTACGTTAACTGTAAAAATGTAGCTACATTCTTGACTGTGGTTCGACCCACAATCAAGCTACTGTTTTCAACTAAATTGTCATATTTATTCGAGTTTCTGTTTAACGAGCAAACATATTACGGGTTATAAAGGTAGGAGGAGCATTTCTGGCTAGATTTTCTGGTCTTAATTCGTCCTTAAAAATTTTTACAATTTCAAAAAATTTTGAAATTTGAAAATTTTTCGCTTATTTTCACAAAATGTATTCAACAAAAGTTCTGAGAGTGCATCTCTGATCGATAGAGCGATCAGCATGTCAGCTACTATTGTAGCAACTCTTGCAGCAGATGTGGTAGATTTACCAAATTCTAGCTACATCTACTACAATTGTAGTAAATTAATGTAGCAGATGTAGTATATGTAGATACATCTGCTACATTTGCGGTGATGTCACAGATGTAGTGCTACATCGATGTAGCTACATCTTATATTTGTTTTATGAAACCGGAATATGTAGCTGATGTAAATGTAGCTACATTGATGTAGAGATGTTCTGCTGTAAGAATGTTGTTTTATGCAATAGGCCCAGGTGGCGTCGTAGCGGAGATGAGCAACTGAGAGCGGAAACGCCAAAGTATAGTTGCCTTTTCGCTGGTTACCATTACCTTTTTTTAAATCCTGTGACCCATGACGAATTTTACAGTTTTGTAAGCTGACGCTAGAGCTACCTTTTAAGTTTTCAGTAAAAAAGAATATGATATGGCACAGAAAAGATCACCCTTCTTGTCACCGCGACCTAGCCGGCCTTAGTGTCCAAGAAACTGCTAGTATTTTCTTTTATTCAAGTGATTTTCAATGAAAAGTATTTCATATATTGTATACTTCGAATAATAGATTCCAAAAAGTGAATGATAAGTGTCTTGATGTCGTTATTCAGAATCCGACTCACTTTCATTATCAGAAAAATCAGATCTTACGCTGGGACGAATGAAACTGTGTTTCGAAGTGACCTTTCTAGAATGTTTGTGTTCACCGTCTTTAACCCAGCCTGGTTTTTCCAGCTTCATAATGTCCTTACGACGGTCCAAAAGGAACGGCTCTTTGCGATATTGCAAGTAACTCCAGCCGAAAATTATGAAAGCAATCAATCCAAAAACAGAACCGGTTGTCCAGAAACCGATCAGAATGGGAGTAACGTATGGTGCCGAAACTGTTGGATAAATGGAGGCTGAAAAACGGTTGCAAAGATTACAGGTAAATTCTGGTTAGAATTCTTATTTGACTAAAAGAAACATCTGGCGTGCGCGAAATAAAATAACTTAGGACTTGAATATCTTTGTGTATAAACGAAAACAAAACATCCTTAACTTACTGCTAGTGGTGAGAGCTGTTACATTTTCAGAACTAAATCTCACCTTTTATAAACTTTTATAAATTTTGGTTGATTTGGCGGACTATGGTTTCTGCAAAGGCTGTCGGCATTACAGGGGACGGAAGCTACAGTACTGTGCAAAAAAGTTCCCTGTTGTGGGTGGGCTTCGTGTTGGTGGCGTTGGCCTGAAAGTGACGAAGCAAGATTTTTGTGTTTCTTGCATGCGGAAGTTTCTGTGCCTTTTGTTTGACACAATTTGTCAACGTCAAACCGCTTTCGAGTACTCGAGGATCGCGAAAAGTGACGAACTTTGGCCGGAAAGTGAGGAAGCAAAAATTTTGTATTTCTTGCACGCGGAAGTCTATTAGAGTGCCCTGAAGCTAAAAAATCATGTTTGACGCAATTTTTCAACGTCAAACCGCTTCGTCGGCAAAAGGTGACGAACCTTCGCGAACAGTGACGAACGGTGGCCGGAAAGTGACGAAGCAAAATTTTTGTGTTTCATGCAAAGGTGACGAACCTTCGCGAAAAGTCGTCACCTTTTGCCGACGAACCGGTTTGACGTTGACAAATTCTGTCAAACATGATTTTTTAGCTTCAGGGCACTCTAATAGACTTCCGCATGCAAGAAACACAAAAATTTTGCTTCGTCACTTTCCGTCCAACGTTCGTCACTTTTCGCAAACGACGATGCTCGTCGTACGCCGACGAACAGGGAACTCTTTTTGCACAGTACTGTAAGTGTGAGTGACGGAATAATGTTCTCTTCCAACGGACCCAATCATATATATTCGTTCAACTCTTGGTACAGAAATGCGCATGTTCCTTTTGACGAACTTTAGCAGAACTAGTGGGCTACTTGCGGTACTTACATATATGTGGATAGGTCTGAGCCGCAACGACTTCTTATAGGAGAGCAACGTGTTTTCAAGTTAAACTTAAAGAATTAGAAATTCAGTCTTACCATGACTGTCATTCTGCATGCTCTGATCGATTTGGTTTGAGAACGATAAACCGCATAGGTGGTTCGATACAATTCAACTGGGCCGATTTCATTACGAATACATTGGAATCGCAATGGAGTCTTGAGGTCGGCGCAGGGGAACGCGGGTCAGAATTGAGGCACTTACAACCAAACCCGCGCCGTAAAAGTCGACCCGCGACCTACTTTGGCCCAACATATTAAGAACCGCGATCAATACCTGATTATGCTGATGGATGGATTGCTGATGCCCAAGGATAGATTGAAATTTTCGCAGTGTACATTTCTACATCTACATTGTTCACTGTTCACATTACTACGTAAAACCGATTGGCACTATTATGCAGTACTCCTATTTCAGTTAAATTGATTAACATGTAGGCACCTGTCGAAATAGCGTCATGAACTCTTGTCCGAAGGTTAAGGAATTTCATATTCATTCGAGATGCACCGAGAATTCTGAATACGGTATTTAGTGAAATGTCGTATTCGGTGCATCTCAAATAATTATGCATGATTTACAGTTTAGTTCAGTATAGATAGTCTCATTGCAGACGTTAAGTAAGTTCGCAACGGGTCGAAGTTTTTGAACTAGACCCTACCTGAACGAGAGATCTAACCCGACCGGACGAGACGCGATCCCGTTGTCTCGATTACTCGATTCACAGCTCGAAACAACGAAGATGACACAACCGGCAGGCCGGCGAGTATTCTGATTTTAGTAAATCTGAAAATTTCACTAAGCTTTTTGACATGGCAGAGTTTTTTACTAAAAGTGTCGTTTCTGCAACGATAAAACAGATAAAACGTCATACAACACAGTTTACTTATTAACAAGAGTTAATACATAATAGGGAGTATGATACTCTTTCCTATTCTAGCTAATCGGCCGGAACGATTCTCTGGCCGAAATGGCCCGTTAACGTCTTGATTTAAGGTTCAGCACACTGCCAACATGAACTCTGTGGTGAGCTGGTGGTGTGCCAAAACGGTAGGGGGGTTGTGAAGTTTTGACTCACGAGCGCATACAGATATATATATCGAAGATATCAAATGGTCAAAGTTGTATAGATAAAGAGTGGTGTGCTTTTCTACATATGTAGTTCATATCTTCGATATATCTGTATGCGACTCGTGAGCAGAGATGCACGGGGGGAATTGGCGAGGGGGAGGGGTGCCGGACACCTGGTGGAAGGGGGGGATGGTCCATAGTTTTGGCCATTTTTCGGCGATAGCCAAAAATTTTTCACAATTTTTCGATTTTCAACTCATTTTTTCGGTACTTTTTTGGCCGCAAGCGAAAAATTTCTGCAAATTTTAAATTTTTTACGCATTTTTGGTCCACTTTTTTGACCATTAGAGGGGGGGGTTGGGTTTGGGGATCCAGGGGGGGTGCCGGATGTCTGAGGGGGGGAGGGTGCCGACCCCCCTCAGGGGGGGAGGGTGGACACCCCCCCTACCCCCCTATGTGCATCTATGCTCGTGAGTCACAATTTGGAGGGACCCCTCCTGAAATCAGGACACTTCCCTGATTTGAGGGGGGTCTCCCGCCGGAATCAAGACATGCCTTGATTTGAGAGGGGGATACCCAAGGGGGGTTTTGAGAGGTGGGTAATCAAGGCGTAAAAGGGCTATTTCGGCCGGAGCATCATTCCGGCCGATTAGCTATAATAGGGAAGAGTGTCATACTCTTGATATTAATCATACAAATTGAGCACAATGCAGGTCTATATACTTTTGTGAAAGTAAAGCAAAGAACGCTAATGCACAAAAATGCACCTGGTTTGGGGGGCGGCAGCCCCTAGAAAAAAATTGGACCTTAAGCATTAATTGATTAATTAATAAAAAAATTCAACATTAATCATTAATTGCACACTAGAGCTTGCTTCGCAATACGGAAAGATGATGTGTGAATTCACATAATGCCAAATGCCACCCCATAAGTCCGGTTCGTACTTATTACTTTACCTTGTTCATATCCTTTTGTCCCTAAGCGATTCCCAAAAAACTGGCCTACCAATCATGTCAATTTGGATGAGAAAGTTACAAAACATTAAGCAAGATGATTGTATCGATTTATCAGAAAACTCATTTGAAATTCGTCCTTGTCCCTGTCTCTGTGTCCTCAAGGACAAGTATGAACCCGGCTTTACGGCGTCTCATGTGGTATATAGTGGTAACAGTGGTCGCCTGTAATTTAGGCTCTACTTAGGATCAAGAGTCAAAACAGTTCCTAGACACTTAAACAGGCATTTCCACAGGAAATATCTAAGAAAATATCGAAAAATAAACCTTTACAATCAACTCTGTCATGTTTAATTGTTAAACAATTGTTGCTAATTCGTTTTTTAATTGCTTCAGTTGTCATGCTAATTTTGCTGATTTTTTAGACGTGTCCAAATTTTTGCAAATTTGCCAAAATATTTGCCCAATTTTTGTGCGATTAGTACGTAAAGTGGATCAGTAGCTGACTTGCTTAATTAGTGCCGGCAGTCTTAGCCCACTAGACTTTATTTAACATAATTTGCATTAATTGTGAAAAGGTAAAGGGACAAAGGCTGGGGCAATCCTTCCGACTTAATTGCTGTCAAATATTGTCTTAGCATTTGAGCATCTGAATTTACTTAACAAGGTCAAAAACGTTTCAAAGTATTAATCAACTTTTGTAAAAACTTCCACTTTCTATATCTGATTTTTTAATGTTTCACTTTTAACTTGTCTTTGTAGGTGGAGCTTTATCGTGTATTTAAATTGTGGGCACATCTACCCCCTATAAAAATTGGGTATCTTTCTTATTCATAGATAACATAAGGTATGTGAGACTCATATTTTGGCTTGTATGTAACTTTTAAAGAAAATTTCATCCTATGGGCTTTCAGATCAAAGTCACCCCCTTAGAGACAGTATGTTATGCAAAAGTTTGTTTACACAATTACTGTAGGAAAAAGAGAAATTTTTAAAGTGAAAGTGTGTTAGTATGAGCACCGTTAAAACTGTATTTGTGTGTGCGTGTTTTGCACGTGTGGAGGTAAAAGATGCATCTTTAACCTAGAAAGCTGCAAATTTTACGCACATTAAGGTCAAAGTCAGAAAGATTGTTCATTTCCTATCAAAAGTAGAAGCGAAACTGAAGCGAGACCTGCTGAAATCGGTCCCAATGAAATTTTAATTTTCAAGTTCAAACAGACGTCTTAGGGGAAAATTCGAAAAAAATTTAAACTAGAACCCTGTACTAGTTAATTGACACAGTTAGTAGGATGACCCATTACTAGGCGAGTTTGCAGGATTGGATTTAAAAAGAATTCCTCTCTACCGGCTAAATATTAGACCACTTTGCGAAATAGAAAAGAAACAGTTCGTCTTTTCTTTTCTTCTGTACCTTGGCCGTTTATTTAGTAGTTTTTTATTTCCGCTATACTTTGGACTTTGTGTCCAAATAGCATCCTGCGACAAAATAGTTGCCAATTTCACAACGAAGGCCACCCGCGGCTTACGACTAGCGATTGTTGAGTGATTTTTCCATCTCGTGTCGTCGAAAGGCTACTGACTCTATCGATTTGGATCACTACCATGCAGCTACAGTATTTTTTAGCGGTCACTGTCCTCATGGTAACTCTGCCCTATGTGGTACCAGTGGAAATAGACAACCGGCTACTGGGGATACCGGAGGTCGACTGCCAAGATACGATGGTTTCGCTGACGTTTAAAACGGAGAAACCGTTCACAGGCCGGATCTACGTCAAAGGTTTGGTGGATGACGATCGATGTTCGAGGAATTTCGCCACGAATCAGGATCAGAGCAAATTCTCCATGATGATCGGTCAAGGGGACTGTAATATGCAGCGAACCCGGAACACCCAGGGTCCCTTGGAGGGCCTGGTTTTCTCCCTGGTCATTGTGGTCTCTTTCCACGGCACCTTTGTGACCAAGGTAATTCGGGAGACCAGGGGTCTTTGTTGCTCAACTTTACAAGTTTTACAATTGTAACAATTGTTTGTGCAAAATCCAGTGATTCGTTGCAAATATTCGACGTGTAAGATGACATCATCACAACATCATCATATAAGATAAAACATCATAAAAGCCCACACGTTGACCGTATAGCCATTTCCTTTACCAGTTTTACCTTTTTTTATTCCGAGTTAGCGGTTTAAAAATTTTGCTCGAAGTTGCTAAAATAGTTTTGGACGAAACAGACTTACATAATTACTGGCGCCCTGTTTTTTAGTCAGTCTAAACCGATTTAAGTATTCAGGTTGATGTTTACCGAGCATTCTCCTTCAGGTCTGTGGAGCGGCCATAGCTTAGAAATAGGACAAACTAGAATTCTAGTCTTATACAGCTTACTGATTTTTAGTTTCGTTCATCCATTTTTAACCGTCAGACACGAATTTACGCAGTTCAATTAATCGGGAAAGGAATTTAAATACAAAAGGCTTCGTAGACTGCGTTAAATTAGGATTTTTTGGATACATTTTAGAAACAGCACAGCAAATCATTTGTAATAAACAGAGATTGTATCTAAACTACACAATGTGCATCTTAGATCGAAAATACACATACATATGAGTTGTAACAGGAGTACATAATAGTGTCTCACTCGTAAAGAAGAGTATGCTTTTCTGTAGTGTGACTGTGTGAGACTCTTTTATGTACTCTTGGTTGTAATTTGCTTTCTGTAGTTAGTTTATATCGTTTTTTTGTTTTCAGGCCGACCGCGCTTTCCGCTGCATGTGCTTCTTCCGCAACATCAAGCGAGTGACCAACCTTCTGGACATGAGTATGATCGGGACTACCGAACTGATTGACACCGCTAAAATGCCCTCCTGCACCTACAGCATTCGATCGGGCAGCCCTGATGGCGCCCTGCTGAGGTAAACAAGTTATTCGCACACGCACACGTGTTGAGCCTTGTAGGAAGGAGAGCTCAATAATAATTAAGTATTTAAGTCTGACCAAAAATGTTGAACGCTGAGAGAAAACAGGTGGCGTGATTTCAGTACATAGCTACTCGCTCTTGAGATTAATTCTTTTCGAAATGAACTCACACATAATGGACTTTAAAACAGTTATTTTCATCATTTAGCTAATCAAACGTTTCGCTTAAGGACAAACGGTTAGCCTTACGGACAAAGTATGAACTAGGCTTTAGGGGCATGTGTGACCTAGTAGTTTTATGCGAGTACATTAAAAACCCATTAATTGCCTTTAATTGTTGAAATGCGTGTAGTTAATTTCGTTTACAGCTCGTAAATTTGTATGTTTTCACCCACAAAGATAAATGAAGTCACTACAGTCGAAAGTACAAATTGAAAACAAATTATTTTTATTTTTGTCAGTCAAGTGTAAACTTTGAACGTCTATAAACTCATAAACTTGGTTAAAGACTGATTGAAATGAGCGAAAACAGACATGTTACGTTGCACAGACAGTGGGAATGGAATTTACTGTTTTCGAACGAAATGTATTTGATTGCTAATGTTAGTCCTTAATCGAATTTATTCAATAGTGAAATTGTAACTAATTGTTTAGGAATAAAAACCAGTTCGGCTTTTGACGCGAAGACTTGCGCTGTTCGCACCAAAGCAGGCGAAACTGTTTGTTAAAATCGACCTGATTTTTTTGTTTTTTTTTGTTTTTTTAAGCTCAAAACTAATTTCCTTGTTTCAGATACGCCAAGATCGGTGACAAGATTTTCCACGTCTGGGAATGCGATGATCCAGAGCAGGGATTTCTGGTTCACTCCTGCTGGGTCAACGACGGGCGTGGGAATCGATTTGACCTGCTCGATATCGATGGTTGCGCGATCGATCCAATCATCCAGCCGGACGTCACCTATGAGCAGTCGCTGACCAAAGCCCACGTGGAGACGCACGGCTATAAATTCTCGGACACTTCCGTACTCGACTATATGTGCGTCATAGAGCTGTGTAAAAAAGCCCAGGGCGAATGCGACGGCTTGACCCCCCCGTCTTGTGGTAGAGGCCGCAAACGTCGTGACGTCGATACGCTGATTATCAAGGCCGACAAACCGTTGGATGTTGACATGAAGGGAAACGAAATGGACGTCACGGCCAATATCAATGTTCTAGACACGCTGGATGACGAAGCCGCCACCGCCGGACCGCCGAACGAGTTCCTGAAGAACCTCAATCTAGCCGCGTTCCACCCTCGGTCTCTGAGTCATCGGGTCGAGTCACAGATGTGCTTTAGTTCGCCGACCTTCGGCTTACTAATGGCGGTTACGATATTGATGTTCCTCACCGCTACCGTAACCACCTCCTTGCTGTGTTTAAGACAGCGTCATAGGAAAGTGTAAAGTTTGCTATGGACGTTGCTCTTAAATACAGTGGCTGGGATTCACAGGTGTTAAACTTAAACGCAGTCTAAATTGAAGCTTTCCTTGTATAACAAATTTAAAATAGATTTTTCATTTCGGTAAAAAACATCTGTTAATCTTAGATGGAGTCTATGTTGAAACACTGTTTGAATCCTGGCCATTCTGGTTTCGCGATTCGATCAGATGAAAGTGCGGTCAATTAAATCGATAACTTTCTTATTCGATGTCCAATACTTATTAAAATTCCAGCAGTTTTTTAGACTCTACTTAAAATGTTTTAATTGACTGCCTTTTTACGCAATCCATTCCCTATTTTACTAACCATAGTCTATTGTCTGCGTTTGGCTCCGCTTTTGTTATCTGCTTTTGTTACTGTTTTTTTTTCTGTTGTACTGGGCTTGTTATATAAATGTCTACGCAGGTTTTAGTTTTGAATTAAAGTTCATTTTTTGGTCAAATTTGTTTTCAAGATCAATTTTCTAGTCTGCATTTCCCCGGTGCTTTTTCAGACAAATTTTTGTGCAAATGAGGTTTTTAATAAACTGATCAGATAATTGTTGAATTGCTGAATTTGTTGAGTTTCCATGAATTATGATAATTATTTAATGGGCTTATTATATGATCTTTCATATAATTGTGTATTTTTGTTTCTGTATTATATTATTTTTAGCATTCCGTACATTACAGCTATATACCAAAAATATTGTATATTTTTATGCTGTTATGTAGTTACTGTTAAATATTAATTTCGAATTCATCTGGCAATATCGTCATATGCATTTTATTTTGAGTACTTTTCCAGTTTATACCTTTATATACATTCCAGAAAGTAAAAAATACATCAATGGAACTTTTAAAATTTTCTGACCTCTGGTCGGATAAGTTCGAAGTTGTGATTTCGTTTATAGGTTATGTTTGAGTCTTGCATTTGTATTTACTTATGTAATATTTTATATCTGTTAATATGTTTATATATTTTAAATTTGTTATGTTATTTTTGTACTTCCTATTGTTACGTACCGTCAAAGTTTGAACTTTTAAAACTTTTGAAAACTGTAAAAAATGTTACAAAAATCATTTTACTTTGTGTAAACTTAATATTGGTCAAACTTTTCAACTGTCCCAATTATAGTTAATTATTGCGCCTTCACTGTTACAAATGAGTCGCAATAATTAGCTGGTATCAAGCGCTTCTTCTTTTTTTGACCTAGTTGTTTTTTGATTGAAATTTTTAAAATTTAATTTTTAAAGTGGTGCTTGATGTCAGGTTGTCTCAGGATTGAGCCAGTATTGTTTTAACCTAGCAATTGTAGCCTGTTTAATTCATGCAATGTTAAAATGTTACGATGCACATATGCATGAATAAACTAAAAATAGAATAGTTTGTTTTTTATTTAAATTTACAGAGAAATATTAAAAAAGGCTAGGACAAGACCACAAAGGACTATATACATAGAAGATGTTTGTGTGAACTGTCAAGTTCAATTAAGTTAAGCGATAAAGAAAATAATTGTGCGCAAGCTCAGTACAGGCTGTGTAAAACTAAAAATGACTGCAGCAGTTAAAAAACTTAAATACTTCGCGACTCTTTCTGTGCGCAATCGCCATTGCGCTTTTTAGAGCAGTTGCTAGTTCATAAGCTTGCATTCTGACACGGTAGGAGTGTTGCTCGCAGTCCGTTAAGTAGAATAATTTTAGCTATGATAATTAGTTCTATGATTAGTACTAGTTTGTTGTTCAAGAGCCTGGACTAAAATCAAAGTCAGAGGATCATTTGTGCCGACGGCTGATAGGTGGTTTGAATTTTTTGGTGCTACTTTTTTGTGGACATTTCTTGAATTCCATCATCAATCCAGCTATTGAAGAGCCATACCCTGTGACGCTAGCGGGTAGATGTCGCGTGTACACAGAACACACGATTTTACCCGCAGGTGCTATAAGCGCTATTTTTAGCCTACGAAAAAATAGCGCTAATAGCACCTTAATGTACTATCGTTTTGCTATATGCGCTATTTTTTCATATCGTCGACCAGAACACAAACCAAAATTTGAAAATAATTTTAAATTTCTTTTTGTTTATTGAGGGAGCGTATACGTATTACGTAGTAAAAAGTACAAAAATATTCAATAAATTAGCCAACAGCACAGAATAGCGCATATAGCACCTTCGATAGCGCTTATAGTGCTAACAGCTCAAATAGCACACCCTAAAAGCGCTTTAGCGCAAATAGCGCATGTATGTAGCGTAGCGCATGGCAAAAGGGCTATGGCACATTTCGTGTTCGCTTCCACGTGATCGTTACCCACTAGCGCTACTATTTAGTATTTACCATATTTTTACAAGTCAACATAACCATTGGTCATGAAGGCAGCTACGGCTGATCCTGGCTAATGAAACTTGTCTCGTAAGCTTTACACTTTTTAAAGTACTGGTGTGAAGTTCACGTTTTGTGTAGCTTAAGGTCAAGCCTGTTTCACACGATGGGGAAAAACGTGGGGAATCCCCACGTGGGGCACCCCATGTGACACCCGAAGGGGTGCCCCGTGGGGCATCAAGTGGCATCGTGTGACACCCCATGGGGTCCCCCGCGGGGTACCATGTGGCATCGTGTGACACCCCATGGGGTGCCCCGAGGGGCACCATGTGGCACCGTGTTGTGTCCCCCGGGGATTCCCCTGGGGTAACGTATTCACACGATGGGGCATGAACGCGCGGGAGTTTGAATTTTTAGGCGCGTAAACGGTCAAAATACTAAGTATTTACGAAGGTATTACATTGAATTTTGACATATGTGATATGTGCCTTGGGCATAAATTACGTGTAAGAATTTATAAAAATTATTTAAATTTTGTAGCTTACTTAAATATAATTCATGAGCTACGTAGGTATTCGTAAAAGCCGTAATAGACTAACCAAATGTGAAAGAATTAACCCAAATGATTGAGTTTAAGCCCTAAAGTTGTCCTTTAAGCATTTGTATAAAGTCACGTGATCATCAACAGTGCTTACTAATTGGCTGTCGCATGTGGTGCCACATGGAAAAACGCACGGCGAGCGATACGGATTTTCCCCACGTGGGGCACCCCATGGGGTGTCACACGATGCCACATGGTGCCACATGGTGCCCCTCGGGGCACCCCATGGGGTGTCACACGATGCCACATGGTGCCCCTCGGGGCACTCCGAGGGGCATCATGTGGCACCATGTGACACCCCATGGGGTGCCCCAAGGGGCGCCCCACGCGTTTTCCCCATCGTGTGAAACAGGCTTCAGAGAAATAGTTTGATATGCAGTACATTGAGTGAACTGTGTTACTCGATTGTTTTAAGTTATTTATAAGCAGCATTTAGCATGTAAAGAACCTATATTTTGATTTGGATGGCATTTGGATTTATAATAAGTGCGGGAATCATAGGAAATTCTTGGTACATATTTTTAAGTTTTTGCGTAATGGTTAATTTGGCAAAAAGTGAATGATAGTGTAAGGGGGTAGTGTCGCGAAAGCAGTCGATTTTGCGCGACTGTAAAGCTTGTTCATTGAAACTTTAGAAATAGTTCTTTCTAGATTTTGAAAATTTATCTAAAGGCTAATACTTCTGCCAAGTTTCAGCAAAATTGGTGCAGCATATAGTTTGCAGTGATGCCGCAAAGTCGGAAAAATCACGTTTTGAAAACCTTTTCACATTCCATATTTTCGTCACATTTATCAATCTTTCTGTGTAGTTTCTTTACATAGGCTAATAGCACATATTTTGTAGTTTATGCACACAAAATTGAGTGCAAATTGCTTGCTGGTTGAGGAGTAATACCTGTTTGAACTGTGAAACTGTGTGGAATCATTGAAGTACTCATAGCAATAATGATAAATTGTGAAAAATCTGGACGCGTATTTTAAAATCTAAAGAAAAACTTACCTTTAATTTTCTTTATTCTTAAATGTCGCAAAATTGTTCTCTGATTAACCCTTTAATGCCCAGAGTATCACTGGCTAGACAGCCTCATTCTGACACCTTCTAGTTTTTTGGATATTGCTCGAGCTACGTGCGTCGTAGAGAGATCGCGAAACCACCATTCGATAGAGAAAAGAATGGTGAACAAAACATAATCAGTGTCGATTAAGGGTCTAGGACGCACCGTTTTGGCGTTATAAGCGCTCAAAGTTGAGAATTTTTAAAAATTTGCGCCATCACTCAGGCATAATATGTACCTCACCCTAGAGTAAGAACACAGCAACTTTGCGCCTGCCATAGTTGAATGCTATAAATGAACTACATTATCTGCTGTATCTGATGCACATAAAGCAGACTGCCGGAGTTGCATTTAAATTTCGTAATGTGGCCTTAAAGAAAATACTACTTTTGCGACGAAAAAAAGTCAAATTTGCACATTGCTTAAGGTGGTAGTTACGTTTTCGAAGTTTTTGCAATAATTCAAAAGTTACTTGATCGAACATAATCAAATTTGGCACGAACATTGCGAATGTAAATAATAATATTTTAGCGAATTTTGACACTGAGTCAAACTTTTACGGCTAATTTATAGCTCAAAAACTGGATTTTTTGTGTATTTTTTGAGGACTGACAAAATTGTATGCAAATTTTTGTGGCTCTTCCACTACTCAAAAACGCCATTCAAAAAAGGTCTAACCCATTTTATTTTAAGAATATTTTTAGCTAAAATATGACATCTTTCTGTTAGTCGTTCTAGGCGATCTGTAACTTTGAAGTTTTTTACCTCAATTCTGAATTCTCATGCCAATATCACAAAATACCAATAACCACTTGGCACCATAATTCACATACATATAGTCCCTTATGCATTCATTATACCCGCAAAATTTGGTTAGTATATGTCACAGCAGCCAAGAGCATTGGCAGTGTTAATAAATCCCTTCAAAAATTGCAAATTTTCTTCAGTCTCCTGAAACGTCATTTTTTAATCTTTTGTCCGCCACTTTTTCAACGGGTACGGGCAAACTGTGCTTAATGTAATATTAGCTGACCCCGATGAGGCCCTATTTAACTAAATTAAAAAATTTTAAATAATCCGTCATTTCTGAGCACAATGAGTGATTTCAGTTGAAGTAACAAATACCCTGTTCAGTTCATAAGAATGCAAAGAAAGCATACTTAACAGTAGCCAAATAAATTTGCCCTATACCTTTTTCGAATTGAGCGAAAAGGTTGATTATTTTGTTAGTTACAGCCTACCAAAGTCATAAAAACTGCCGTTTCTTCACTTTTTAGCAAAATTTGAGGCGAACTTTTGCTCTTTGTAAAAATATGCTAAATTATTACGTTTAGTTAAGCATACCAGCACTTTAATAACACATCAACGTGCCTTTGGTATAAATTGCTTGACTGTATGCGAAATATTTTTACCACAGTGACGAAATAACGAAATACGAGAAAAAATGCAAAAATTTGAGCTAATAAGCTTCACCAAACTAGTTAGCGTGCACACTATGTGTAACATCGACTGTTGAAAAATTGTAATTTTGTAAAAAATAAGTGGATTAATAATATGCAAAAGACCGCTTGTAAATTGATTTAGTAATTGCTACAAAATAGAACTTTGAAAAAAGCTGCGAAAACGTAACTACCACCTTAAATGAGCATAGGCTTCACTGCGTAGCAGTAGAAATAAAAATTGCCGGCCAAATGCGAAGACCTACAATTCCCCATAAAAACAGCTAAAAGATCTTGTCATTAAAATAGACTAGTCAAGTTGCATAGCCCCAGATATGATAGTTCATCGTGGCGTATCTCCCATGATCCTTTGGGCGTGAAAGGGTTATAAAAAAACTGAATTCTAAATTTTTTAGTCTGCGAGCTCAAAAACGAGCAATTTGAAGCTAGTATTACTAAAAAAGTACAACTAGACTGAAATCGGTTCAAGATTTGCAATTCAGCGTTCTCTGATTAACCCTTTAATGCCCAGAGTATCACTGGCTAGACAGCCTCATTCTGACACCTTCTAGTTTTTTGGATATTGCTCGAGCTACGTGCGTCGTAGAGAGATCGCGAAACCACCATTCGATAGAGAAAAGAATGGTGAACAAAACATGATCAGTGTCGATTAAGGGACTAGGACGCACCGTTTTGGCGTTATAAGCGCTCAAAGTTGAGAATTTTTAAAAATTTGCGCCATCACTCAGGCATAATATGTACCTCACCCTAGAGTAAGAACACAGCAACTTTGCGCCTGCCATAGTTGAATGCTATAAATGAACTACATTATCTGCTGTATCTGATGCACATAAAGCAGACTGCCGGAGTTGCATTTAAATTTCGTAATGTGGCCTTAAAGAAAATACTACTTTTGCGACGAAAAAAAGTCAAATTTGTACATTGCTTAAATGAGCATAGGCTTCACTGCGTAGCAGTAGAAATAAAAATTGCCGGCCAAATGCGAAGACCTACAATTCCCCATAAAAACAGCTAAAAGATCTTGTCATTAAAATAGACTAGTCAAGTTGCATAGCCCCAGATATGATAGTTCATCGTGGCGTATCTCCCATGATCCTTTGGGCGTGAAAGGGTTATAAAAAAACTGAATTCTAAATTTTTTAGTCTGCGAGCTCAAAAACGAGCAATTTGAAGCTAGTATTACTAAAAAAGTACAACTAGACTGAAATCGGTTCAAGATTTGCAATTCAGCGTTCTCTGATTAACCCTTTAATGCCCAGAGTATCACTGGCTAGACAGCCTCATTCTGACACCTTCTAGTTTTTTAGATATTGCTCAAGCTACGTGCGTCGTAGAGAGATCGCGAAACCACCATTCGATAGAGAAAAGAATGGTGAACAAAACATAATCAGTGTCGATTAAGGGTCTAGGACGCACCGTTTTGGCGTTATAAGCGCTCAAAGTTGAGAATTTTTAAAAATTTGCGCCATCACTCAGGCATAATATGTACCTCACCCTAGAGTAAGAACACAGCAACTTTGCGCCTGCCATAGTTGAATGCTATAAATGAACTACATTATCTGCTGTATCTGATGCACATAAAGCAGACTGCCGGAGTTGCATTTAAATTTCGTAATGTGGCCTTAAAGAAAATACTACTTTTGCGACGAAAAAAAGTCAAATTTGCACATTGCTTAAGGTGGTAGTTACGTTTTCGAAGTTTTTGCAATAATTCAAAAGTTACTTGATCGAACATAATCAAATTTGGCACGAACATTGCGAATGTAAATAATAATATTTTAGCGAATTTTGACACTGAGTCAAACTTTTACGGCTAATTTATAGCTCAAAAACTGGATTTTTTGTGTATTTTTTGAGGACTGACAAAATTGTATGCAAATTTTTGTGGCTCTTCCACTACTCAAAAACGCCATTCAAAAAAGGTCTAACCCATTTTATTTTAAGAATTTTAATAACGTAAACGTTTCCGTTTTTTTGTCGTGTTCAATAGAATGATTAATTAAAACTATTAAATTATATTTATAGGTCATGTGTGAATCAGTGTCAAAAACAGGAGTTTAAATGTGATTCAATAGCTATTAAGCTTAAGCATATTCACTGTAACGCCTATATAAGGCTGCAGAAATGTTCTGAGATTCAGTATTCTGATCAGTCAATGTTTAAGCTTGGGTCACAATAAGATGATTTTTGCAACAATATTTGTAGTTAGTTTTTTTATTGGAGTTTTTATTGGAACTGCATCAAATCAAACTATTCAATAAAGAGCATTTGTTTAAATATACCTACCTTGAGGCACACTTTGCGTTTTTGTTAATAGTTTTAATTTTAGGTTTTGACCAAATATGAGTAATTGTTTATTACCTTACATTTAAAACAAAATTAAAGTCCAGCATCTTTTGAGCATCTTCATCTTCAGCTGATTGAGTACATAGGACAGGACGTAATGTGAAAATGACGCACACAGCTCATTAGTAATTAGTCAACTTAACGACGGGTTCTTTCCTGTAATGTCTTAAGATTTAGATTTGTAATTCGAAATCATGATTTGCCTACTCAAATCACAGTTTGAGCCGGAAATGTGCGAGGGTGACCGCGTAGTTTTGGTTTCTTGATATTTAATCATTTTTTATCCGTTCACTTAAAGCCATCACCAAAGCTCGAAGCAAAAGATCGTTAACAGCTGAGATGAGTTTAGGCTGTGGGGCAATAATGTTTTAAAGTATCTATCGCCTTATGTATTTAGCCATTTTTTACATAGAGCAGTGGCAAACATTCCTTTAGTGTGGTGCAGGCGAAGCAGTAGCAACTAACATATCCTACTGGTACTAGAAAATACTGTGATGGGGCCTTGTCCAAGATTTGGTAGATTAGGTAAATAGATCAAAATCTTAAGGTAGCGCTCAGCAACAAAACACATGTTTGGCGTTCAGCTCATGCAATAAATAGCAATACCACTTTAATTGTATATCAAAGAGACATCAAAAAAACCTATTTACAATACAGTTTAGCACTTTAATGTGAATGTGCCAAACTTTATGACCATGTCGAGTTTCCTATTCACACTAATTTTGTTTTTGACCTAGCTCAGCGAGACTTCAACCGATTTTGATGATCTTGGTATCAATAGAAAGATCTCTCAAAAATCTAGACGTGATTGATCTTCGATTTTTTATTTTAATTTTTGATTTTGCAAAAAAAATGATTTTTCAAAAATCAGTCGTGTTTGAGCGACTACAAAAAGTGCTGCGGGCCATAATTTGAAAATCGAAAAACTTTCACGTCTGCATTTATATTCTTTCTTTCATTGTGCAAATTTTCAACTCAATCGCAAACGGCAGCTGGGACCCAGATCCAAAAAAAGTAGTCGATTTCGCTACGCAAAAATGTAAGGTTTGCCCACACGTTTCACTTTTTCAAAAATTAGACCTTTCCTAGGACTGCATATTTCCGTTGAAAAAGTTACAAAAAGCCATACTCAATTTTTTAAGAAATTAAATCAAAAATTTGACATTTTCGAAGATTTATCAGCTTTGTAGGTTTTTCATTTTGGATTTGCTATTTTCACAGCTAATAGCTCAGCAAAACTTCAACGTATTCGTATGTTTAATACATCAATTTAAAGCTAAGAAACCGCATAATTCAATGATATGAGTATTCATTTAATATGGAAACAAAAATTTTTTTGCTACGACTACAAAATTGTCCAAAAAATTAAAAAAAATTTTTTATCACAATATGCACATCAAATGAAAGCTATTTTCATTTTGAACAACTTTCCTTCAAGACATTATGGTCAAAAATGTCGCTGAAAAAAATTAAACACCAAAGTCGGTTCCCCTGAGCGCCACCTTAAACGCCCAAAAGTCTCAAACAAGATCACATGACTGTAAAATACATATAATCATAGTGTTTGGTAGCTTACAATTGAAAGCACAAACTGTACTGTCAAGTATAATCATGTTTTCGTTGTTCACATTGGGCTTACACTCTCACAGCAGCAGTGGTACATAGGTAACTGTGTAGTTCCAGTTAGAGCTCTTCATGTCATTACTTTAGATTATTTTTGCGTCAACTTCCCACGAGCAACAGGTATAAGATCTAGGTAAATCAAAACAAAATGACTAAAGAGCGTAGCTATTTTGTTTACCTCATGTTTCACCCAAATCTGCCCAGAGAGTGTAGGCTTAACACCATTAGCGAGCAACCTTTGTGGCGTAAGTTTGGAGGTTACTTGAAATTCCTTGGCGAATTTAAATTTTTGCTTAGGAAATCAGTAACTGCGTCCTTGAATAATTGCGCGACTTAATTTTACAGCTTTTACGGCTTCTTCCTGATGCATATTTATGGTTGATTTTATGCTGCCCAACATCCAAAGACTTTTATTTTGTTTGACACTTCATCTGGGTACCGAAGAAAACTGCAGTTACCACTCTCCAGCCTTGGAACACTAGGACTATCAGCTTTGCTAGCAATGGTAAGACAGTTAAGATTGCAAGCAAGGAAGACTTTGGTTCTTGGTTCAGACTTAGTTTGATTTGGACTGAAACCTCAACGTTAAGACTGTGCTTTCGTATCATTGGTAACCTCAAGCGGTTAAAGCATTTCTCTTAACAGTCTAAACAGTCGTTTAGAGCATTTTTGTCAAAAAATGCGGAAAGGATCAAGTAACCATATGTGAACAGTTACTAATTCATTGTTTATACCGTACTTTTTCAATCTTTATTTTTCAGAAGGCCAGTAAAGTTCTGTGTTTGCCAGTGCTCCTGGTGGTGACTCTCGTTTTGCTCCACACTTCTGCTCAGCTGCTCAACGGCAATGAAGTAATGCTCTTGAGGCGATCAAATACCGTATGCCCGCCCCTCATTTGCTCCCTATTTTTCCACAGATCCTATAAGCGAAGAGAATTCTCTGGCCCACCAGCAAGAGTACGAATCGTGGCTTTGCCCAGACCTGACGTCAACGTCATGGGTTACTAAACTGTGGCTGCTGTATGTCACTGGAGAAATAAGAAATAAGAATTAAGAAATGAGTTATTCAAGAAGCAGAACTTGAAGTTGAGTGGTTTATTCACCTTTTGCTGACATGAAATTTGATTCTTACCTGATTACCAAGTTAGTCGTTTATGAGCGTGTCAGCATTATTGCCAATTTCTTAATTTTTTTTGATTGTAACAGTTCTTTTGGTATTGAGCAAAAAACAATTATGATATTCTGATTAACTCAATCTTCATGCAGAATATTTATTTCTTAATTCTCTGTGGGAACTCAGCCGTACTCTATAAAAATTTGGACAGCAAAACAAATTGCCGTTTGACCGTTTTTCGTTCTATTTTACTCTTGTTATTTTCACTAGTAGATTCCAATTCGGTTGCATGTTCAATAACTGAAGTGTAAAGCATGATGTAATCTTATTAAAAAGTTTATTGTTGATTTCCCAAGTAACTTTAATCCCGGATCTTTGACTGTTGATCTAAGAGAAGTTAATATTAACTGGATTAGAATAACTAGATAAACTTCATACGTCAACATAGGATTAACTTAAATTCTGAAAAATTTGCAAGCAAATGCAGATGAGACGATTCGTTCTACAAAGGTTGAAAAACTTTCATCAATCTTTTGGTGAGTTACTTAGATTATGTAATCTAGTTAATCTTTTCCAGTTAATCCAATTTATGAAAAGGCTCTAAAACTAAATCTTAAAAGGCACTCACCGTTACCACTCCAATTATGTATATGATTTTACTGAATAAAGGACATATTAGTTTACATGAACAATGTACAGAAATTCAGTTTGAGTAATTATTGACCTGAAAAAGTATACAATATTCACAATGAGTGATACAAACTGATGTTGGTGTTAGTCGATTTCAAATATTGTAAACATTTTACATAATCAGTGGATTTAGCAAGTTTTAAGGATTTGCTTGATTGATAAGCTTATGAAATGAGTAAGAAAATTAAAAATATTAATAACACAAAGTAAGTACTTTAAGGGCAATCCAAATAAGATTAACTTTGTAGAAAAATCTAACCCGCTATGAATACAATAAAAAATAAGATGCATAATAACCACAAAAAAGCAAAAACAACCAAACAACGTTAATAAAATTTATAGGTTAAGTCCGTTAATAAAATCAAAAGTTAAGCGATAGATTCAACTTTTTTTGATTCGACTTTGTAAGTCTCCGGCACGAATTCGATAATCAAAAGCGCTGAAATAAACAACGCCGCGCACGAAATTAATATAATCCATTGTGGCAGTAGTTTTACAGCAAGGGACAATAATTGAGTGAATGCACACTCAGCGATAAAAATGACACCGACGAAAACCGAAAAGCCAATTATTCGCAATCGCAAAGGCAGCATTTCGATTGTCAAAGTATAGGCAGGCAAAAGGCCTGCGTAACATGCCGAAATCCATATGAAAATTTCGGCTGCAAGTAAGCTTGTCATGAAAGAGCTGTGAATGTTCAAGTTGTAAGTCCAGAAAGAAAGTCCTGCGCACAGCATTACTAAAATGTTCAGGCCGATCCCTGCTTTTAGACTGTGTTTACGGGAATAACGATCAGTGAAAACTGTAGCCATAAAAACGGGAATAAGTGATAGGCAGTCAAAGATTAAATTCGCCGTTTTTGCGGTTTTTAAATCAAGTCCGGCGTTTTTTAGAAAACCGACTGATAAAACGGGTAGCACAAAATGTCCCCCGACTGAAACGCAGAAACCGAGCAAAAGGCAAAGTAAAAATAACCGCCAGTTGTTTTTGGATTTTACTAGCTGGCACACGGATTTCAAATTAAAATCATTTTTGGATTCTGTATCCAACTCTTTGATATAGTCAGAATCATTGTCGAAATAAAATTGTCGAATTTTCTCGATATCTTCAGCTTCAAAAGCAGCCAAAACCGCAAATTTTGGTGATTCCATAAAAAATCCAAGGGAAAGCGGCACAATCAGCCCTCCGATAGCCAGAATCAAAGTAGCAATTTCCCAAACCACATTAGGATTAGAATGGCAAAAGTGCAGCAAAAATTGACCAATGATTCGCCCTAAATATTCAGCACAAACGACGGACGAAATAGCAGTTCCTTGGTGATTTAGGCTTGTGAGCTCTGAAGCAAAGTTTGCCGTTAAAACGAGGCATCCCATCGACCCGATCGACAAAATCGCTCTGGCAACCGAAAATAACTTAAAATTGAAGGTTGTTAGTGATAAAATCGACATCACCGATCCAGCGACGAGGGTTATCGATAAAAGCGAAATGAAAACTCTGCGTCCGATGAAATTTCCCAAGATTCCCGTCAAAATCGAGCCCAAAAGTAGCCCGATACCATCGATTGCTCGAACTTGAGTTACGAGAGAGGTCACTTGAATTGGCAGCCAGCTTGAGCTGTTTCCAATCGAAGTGTAATTTCGCCAACTCTCAATTAAATCATCTCCAACAGAGGCGCTATTCAGCGTTCCGATTGGAATAATCAGGAATACGTTCAAGATCCCGATCAGCAATAATCGCCTGGAAAGAGGTGACCAAAATTTCGACTTATCCATCTTCAGGCCAAGCTTGAAGTAATTTTTAAGTAAAGTTCAAGTATACTTCAAGTAGTATAGCAAAATATCAAGTATAGTTTAAGTACTAAAACACCAAAGTTTAGCCCATAATGTTATGGTTGGCGACAGCTTTTATGGCTATAAATGGTGTCCCAGGCAGGATATAGACTGACGTCGAAATTTCTGTTTGCGTAGGCTTCTGGCTTGGGTTTAGGTTCAGGTCTATTGTTTTAAATGATGATTAATACTAAGTAAATAGTTTAGCCCACGCGTTACATGAATCAAACTGTAAACTTCAAAAGTTTCCGCCCAACTTTATTTTTTGGCACCTAATCGTCGGTCACTAGAAAACATCAACAAACTGATTAAAAAAAGATAAGCACTTGAGCTGAAACATAGCTAATGACTAGTTAAATAAACCCCGAATTTAAAATAAATTTAATATTTAATTTAAAGTCTGCAAAGCTGACAGTTGCTATCGTGATTTGCAATGACAATTGATTGCGTAATAATTGCTTAAATTTAGTTTATTTGCAAAACAAACCGTTTAGAAGTTTTTTTAACAACTTGTTTAAATGTCAATAATGACGACAAAAATCACAAAAGTGATAAGAAAAAAGAGATAAGATGTTTTTTGATTTTATGGTTTTGAAGTACATAGTCTGCACAAATTGTTTAAACGGTCAGTCAAAGCAAGGCAATTCCGGGTTCGAAACTCCTAAGTCTAGTTAAAAATTACTTCGTGAGAAAAAAGTTTTAGTAAACAATATCAGACTTTAAAGATTTAAAAAAAAGTGGTTTAAAAAAGTGTGAACTTTGATTCATGAACCTGTTTAATACTGCACTATTTTTTTGCCTATAAAAATATATTTATTGTTTCTAGTTATGAAAGTGTTAATAAAGTTAAGTATATTATATGTGATGACCATTCAAGTACAGGACAATTAGAACTCCGTAACAATTTTAAGTTTGGTCCTAAAAATAATTGAAAATTCGTAAAGTATATGAAACGTTGCATAAAATGTTGCCCTCAAGAAGTTTGGCAGAGGAGCAAAAATTACCTGTTGGGGTAGTTGCAGACTACCATGCATACATCAATTGGCAAAATAGAAGCTCTACCGTATGAGCTAATTGTGTCTGTATTTTATTATATATTTCACCTTAGACTTGAACGTCACCTACATTTAGATGGGGAATTAGAGTTAAGCTTCAGTAAAAGTAGAACCCGTTCCAGTTTCAGTATTTACACTAGGGTTCTGTCTCATTTTTAAAGTTTTTCACTATAATAACCACCCCGAGATCGAGTTACAACACTAGACATCTGTAGAATAGTACACAAAAAGTCATTTTACTAGAATAAAAGATACGAGTTAACTCAATTTCTGCAAACCAGTGAATTAGTTATTTAGCAAATCACAAAAAAACACGAAATTGTTTCGTCAATTAGTCATTCATTAGTTTTCAAAAGCACTGTCATTTGTTTGTAGGTAAGTAGTGTAGTGTTTTCGAGTTAGGTTTATTCCTATGTAATTCTTCGAATTTTGTCAGCCGAAAAGTGGTAGATTGAAATTCCGTATCAACCAGAATGTCACTAGTCTCCTCGACATGACAATGGCCTTGACCAGCCCCAAGGGCACACCAGATCCAATTCGTATCGAAGATACCATAAATGTAGTCGATGTAGCAGAATTTGTTATAGTCGGAAAATCGCTGTAAGACGTTGAAGATGATTCATCTGTTTCGTATGCAGCTGGAGTCTTCAGAGTTGTAGTTCTGTCGAACATTGTAGTTCTTGGTGCAGTAGTCGTCATCGTAATCGACATTGTCGCCATTGTCTTTGTCATCGCTGTCGTCGTTGCCGTTGTTGTCGTTGTTTGCAAGCACTCTGGAGAAAGAATGAACATTTTCCGTATTTGTCGTGATTCCGAACCAGCAGATTTGACTCCATTTATGGGCATATAAGTGTCTATCCTTACAGCACATGTTAAGCCAATTGGTCCTTCGCCCAAGTTTTTTATTTCCATACAATTATTGATCAAATTTGACACCGGCTCACCGATGATATTATACCAGTCTACTTTTTCAAACAGCAGCATAGGCTTGACACTGGATTTAATTTCGCAGCAGGCTTTGTCGTATTGCAACGTTGGCTTGCAATCTGACGGGTCATAGTCTTCCGTTTTTGTCCAGACTTTAGGGCGAATGTCTATCAAGTTGTCCTTATCTAGCAAAATGAAAAACAGCATCTTATCTTCCTGGCCGAGCACAGTGTGCTTATATGAGCACTCGACTTCAGTAAGCTTGAAACGTTCATCGTTCAGGCGGATTAGGCCCTTTTTCAGTCTTCCACCGCTCTCATATTTGATCGCATTCACACTATCTCTGCATTTCAGCATGTTTCGTGGGTTATTTGATTTAGAAATCACCTCTACCGAAAAAGCGTCAGATATTTTCATAAGTACAAGTTGACGAAAATGCACAGGTGAGTCGTTAAGTTTCCACTTAGTTACTTTAGCACATTTTACATTAGGACTTTCTGAGAACATTTCTGATAAGATGAACTCGCTAGTTTTGTAATTAATACATTCACCAAGTTCAGTACTGGCTACAAAACATAGCTTCTTTTGTCGCAGTCTCGCTCTGCTGTTGTTGCCAGTGCAGTCATTTTTTGTCAACTCACCGCAATGGGGCTTCAGGTCCGAAGCAGCACGGAAAATACAGAGCTGATCTTTCGGACAAGCACTGTCGCACAACGATGTTTTAATGTCAGCAAGTAAGTAAGATAGTTCGAACATGTCACGGCTGGTAGAATTCAATGGAGTTCCAAAATCACAGTAAAACTTACGGCCAATTAAATTTTTTTTGAGATGAAATGCAAATGTTTTCGATGCAAATTTTTCAAAAACTGCAAAATCTATGTTCAGTTCAGGTTCAGTTTTTAGTTGGATCCCCGCTGTAGGATTTGAACTTCTGCAGGTCATTTCAGCGTAACCGTTTTCAATGAAAAAGTCGGTATGAAACCCGAATGTGTCCGTCAATTCGATTTTCAAACTTTGACAAAACCCAAAGCAAAAGCATACAACAGCCAACGCAACCATCTTCTGATGCTTTCTGCTATCGTATGATAGTAGTTTGTATTGTACGAATTGGTACTGTAAAATGGTTCGATATTGGTCAGAAGTGGACACATGTACGGATTGCAGATGAGTTTACAGATTGCTGCATTAGTTATTTTATATGTGAGTGTTGAAAGATCAAGCTCTTCTGCTGAGTGAGAAGGGGTGACAACAAAAACAATGACGACTACGACTGCGCCAAGTATGTTAGGTAAAACTAGAACTCGGAGGACGACAGCGACATGTGAAACAGATAGATCATCTTCAACGCCTTACAGCGATTTTCCGACTTTGACAAATTCTGCTGCATCGACTACATTTATAGTAAGTACGACACAAATCGGATCTCGTCTTCCTACGAAATTCGTCAAGGCCATTGCTGTGTCGACAGGACTAGTTATATTCTTGCTTGTGGTTTTCATCTTTATAATAATACTTGGGGCCTATTGCTTTACCGGATTGAACGGACTGGACTTATTTTAGACCGAGGGTTTGGGATGACAAGTCGGACTAAAAGGACTAAACTGTTTAGCGCGAAAAATTAAGTCCGGCTTGATCGGAGTAAACGGACTTAAAAATCAGCGCGCTAGCTGTTAAGTCCGTTTAATCCGGAGTTTTGGCATGGCTTTATTCAGCATCATTTTTAAACCGTTTAGTGCGTTTATAATTATCCCTTTAATTATCCCCACTGATCCGTAATTTCAAGCGACCATTTTTTGGCTAACCGAAATTAACGAATTGGGGCTGAACCTTTAAATGACTAAACCACTTGCTTTATGCCATCGAAAACTGGTGACTTATTGACAAAACAATTGCGTGTGTTTGATTGTAACTTGCTAACAATTAAAACTAACTCCTGATTGTCATAGATTTAGTTAACTGCACAGTCTTTTTTAGTAAAAATTTAATAAAAATTTTCCAGGACATTGGAAAAGAATCAAAACTGGTTCATCGCCAAAGTCTTCTTCATGGCTTTATCAAGACACTAGTAGTTAGATTTCTGTACATCCGATACAGCGGATATTGTAACTTATTACTAACCGTCAACCATCAGATCCTAGCGAGCGCACTGTTTAGTTAGTTAATAGTCTATAATGACTGCTTAAATAGCAACACCACGCTGCGATTTTGGTTTTCCCTGGCGAGAACTAGAAAATATTTGAGAATTTTTAAAATACCTAATCCGACAATCAACAATTGATCCTTTATCATCCTGTTTAACTGCGCATATGCAATATTGCAATTCGGTTTGATAGTCTAGTACTGTAGTTGTACTTTATTGTGTGTGAATCTTGTGGTTCATACTTGACGTTTTGACAGGTTCCTGATTGGTGGCATAATAAATTTCCTTCAACCGACTTGTATGAATAGATAATTTTCAAACCTGCATCAACTAGCCACTAGCCACAAAGCTTTTAAAAAGGACCAACAAGATGAATAAACGCAAACATGTTATTTAGAGACAAGATAACTGCATGGCGTACGCTACTTCTATCTACTGCCACTTCTCTCTACTACCACTTCTGTCTACTCCACTTCTATCTAAGGCGACTTCTATCTACCAGGGTTACTGGGTATGCACAAGCACAAGGGCGGACGCTGGAGGGATACTGGGGAAAGTTTAAATTGGCAATTCTTCGATATTTTCTGGCTCCATTTTTTCATATATGTTAAAATGAACGTAATTACAATTATAAAGCAAAAACGGTACAAATACACATTTCGTTCAAAAATAAGGGCTAGTGCTTTAAGTATGGGGCAATAGCATCTAAATATTTGAATAACTAAATTCATTAACGGCACAACTTCAAAATTTAACCCGCCAAATCGGCGCCAAAACTTGATGCTCCTTCTGTTTAATATATACCGTATTACCTCGAATAAAGCCCCGGGCTTGAATAAGCTTGAGCCCCTTTTTTGAATAAAACCCAGGGGTGCAATTGTTGTAATATATTTTTTTTAGTCAAACTATAATCGAGGGTTCACATACTGAGCTAACACTAATCCTAGAGGTTGTCCAGCTATATAGCAGCGCTTTGCAGTGCAAAACTTCAGTTTCGTTGCAACTGTTAAACTGTAGAATGAACAAAATTGTGAGAAAGGCCAACTTCAGAAGTGGCGTTAGATAGAAGTTGTAGTAGAGAGAAGTGATTGTAGAGAGAAGTGACAGTAGATAGAAGTTGTGTCAACCAACTGTATTGCCCCCAAAATATAACAAAGTTATGGGTTAGTCACCTTTTGATTAATTTTTTTCTTTCGCACACTAAAAGCGGTCGAACACAGTTATGTTCAGATTCGCATCTTCCTTGTGTTGAAGAATAGTCAGGCTACGAACTATTCCCCAAAACAAGAGCATGTTTATTCAACTTATAGCTACCTAATATAAAGAATTCTTTTGTGTTTAAATTAGGGCAAGTTTCGAGACCTTAACTTCCGATCCTGCCCGCAAGCCAGCAGGGTACAGTCGCAAGAGTCTCACTTAGAATTTAAGTCTAACTTTATTTCAAATTTATCGAAACTTATCAAATCGCTCCGTGGTTGATCATTTTGTTTGTTACCTTGAAACTTTCATGGGTTGTAGGTTCCAACTATTTTGTTTCATTTTACCCTCTGACTTTATCCTCGCTTTCTTTTCTTTTCCGCTTTCTGTTCGTGCTGTTTCCTTCCTCCTCTGCTGTTTTTTAGTTTCCTCATCTTTATCCAGGGGTCAGCCTCCCTCTGGCTGCTATAGGTGTAGCCTGTCACTACTTCACTTTCACTTTTTCATGTTCTTCCTTTACAGCATGTGCTTTTTTTCTTTTTTCACTTTCGATTTCTTTACGTAGCTTCGGTTCAAGTTCAACCGCTGCTCTTTTGTTTTCGCTCTTCTGCCATCTCTTCTCACTCATCCAGTCTTTGCCACTTCCTTCCCGCCAGCGCTGCAAGCTGGACTAATGCTCTTCCTATTGAGTAATGCTCTTTCTATTGACTAATGCTCTTCCTATTGACTAATCATCTTCCTGTTGCCGATGATCCTTCCTTCCTAATGATCTTCGATTGGTAGTGAAATCGAGCAGTCGTAGTGGTTCTAGTCGTAGTAGCAGCAGTTGTGGCAGAACGAAGCGGTCGTAGTAAAGCAGTTGTAGTGCCAGCTAGGGTTAGGGCTAGAGATAGTAGCAGCAGTTGTGACAGAGCGCAAGCAGATGTATTACCAGCTGGGATCAGGGGTAGTAGCAGCAGTCATGGGAACTGCAATTGTAGTAGAGCAGCACTTGCACCAGTTGCAGTCCTAGCAGCAGTCGTAGTAGAAGCAGTCGTAGTATCAGCTATTGTAGGAGCAATTGGAGCAATCAGCAAATCCCATCAATTTTCATCCGAAACCTTTGTTTGAAACACCCACCCTTTCACCCTCCGAAACGACGAAATAGGTAAATAATTTTCACAGTGTTGCAACCTGCAATAACACTTCATTCTAATCCTATCGCCGTTCTTAAGCGACACCCAACCACAATAGTCATCACTTTAACACTGCAATAATAAAAAATTCTACCCAGCATTCAGTCCATATCTCAATTATTCGTCAACTCATCAGTGTAGCTAGACAGACAGACAAGCCCCATGTTTGCTAACACTGCCAAAGTTCACGTCAAACCGAATACACTATATCTTGGAATGAACTAGTTTTCAGCTTTTCCTGTTGGGCCACAGCCCAACAGGTCTTTAATTTTGATTCTGGCATCTTAACGTAGTGTTAGCGTTAAAGTTTTTATGTGCGGAGTGTGTTTTACACGTATTCTATCATAGATTTGCATCTGTCACATTAAAATTTCTTGTATTTTCACTGTATTGTTGAGAGCGGGGCTGTAGTTGAGAACGTAATTCGAAATGCAAAAGACTGTAAACAAACTAAGTTTTCGGCAAAAGTATTCAGTAAGTATCAAGCATACACTTTTAAGTACATTGGCCGGAGACCATCGTAAATTTGTTGGGCCAGCGAAAGGTTTATTTCTTAATCTGCATGTTTTCCATGAAAAGCCTATCCTGTTACAGCCATTGAAACTGCAAAATCTCAGCATAAGCTTTCGGCTGTTGGAATTTGAAAGGTAGATTAATTACTTAATTAATAATCTTAAATAAAGATAAATTACTGAACTTCATGTTTGCTCATGCATAATTGCAAATTTATCTTGCAAGCTCTGTTGCAAATAAGTTATGACAGTTTGAAAGAACACAATACCATCGTCGATTTTTAACATATCATGATTATTGAAGCATCAGAACTGACTGGCCGAGTTGTTAGTCTGTTAGGTTCGCAACCTAGAGGGGATGTCGTCGATTCCTAGTCGAGCGCTTTTTGTCAGACTTTTGCATTTTCAAACTACATTCTCAGAAACCACTAAAGCAGCAACACACTGATTTTACAAGGCATTTTAATAGTGACAGATGCATAGCTAAGGTAAAAGACGTGCAAAACACACTCCGCACATTGACACTTTAACGCTAGCACTGTGTTAAGATACCAGAATCAAAATTAAACACCTGTTGGGCTGTGGCCCAACAGGAAAAAGTGATAAACTCAGAATCGAACCTATGATCTCATGATTTAGAACCTATTAAACTAACCAGTCGACCACACAGGTCAGTACAGTCCCTAGACTTCACTAAAAGTACATAATAGGATATTATTAATAGGATATAGGTTATCATAGGCAACTTTAAAATAATAATCAAGATCAAACAAGATCAAACAAGTTGCCCCTAAACGGGGCAGGGTTCCTTCCCAGAGATGTGCTCAATCTAATAATTCAATGTCTGAAAGCTGTTTATTTGCAAATGACCTAACTTCTTTGTATTGCATAATATTGTTCCGTTCCTTCACTTCATACATATACGTAACATACCTACAGGAGAGCACACATTTTAACTTTATCTTAGTCGGACTAAACAAGCGGACACCCACGCTTTAAAATCCATACTGATCTCACAATAAAATAGTTTCAACTTTTAAAACACCAATTTGTGCAGCTCTTTGTTTGCTTGCTTGTCAAGTAAACATGCTTCCAAATTGTTCAACGTACCCTACTTGCAACGCCGCACCACAGCAGTAAGATCACGTCAAAGGTTTCAACTTTTGTGAGTATACCTAAACCAGCATATTTGCGATTTGTCAACTCTCTCCATAGTTAACGCTCATAGGCCAGCAAAATCAAACGGATATTGTAAAAGCCCAGATTGCAAAGGATACGGAAGCCCAGACAAATGATGCGGAAGCCCAGACAAATGATACGGAAGCCCAGACAGATACGGAAGCCCAGACAAATGATACGGAAGCCCAGACAAATTACACGGAAGCCCAGACAATTGATACGGAAGCCCAGACAAATGATACGGAAGCCCAGACAAATTACACGGAAGCCCAGACAAATTACACGGAAGCCCAGACAAATGATACGGAAGCCCAGACAAATCGTTCCTGTTATTGTTCATGTTTATTTTTCAGCAGACCGCACGGCGCACATATCAATAAATGATTAATCACTTAACCGTCCAAGCAGACAAAAACTAACTTGCATATTAGTGGTTCATATCTGCTCGACATCCAATCAAAAACGGCTACATTGAAAGGCCCACCCATGTCATCAAACTTGATTGGTCCAAGCATATTTCAAATTTGCATATCATTCCCCAATGGATAGCGACAACGTCTGATGTCAGTTTGCTGACTTGCAAAAATATGGAAAAGGGGGAGCTCGTAAACATGAAATAAAGAAATGCCCAAAATATTATTTTTTTTCAGGAAAATTTTTAGTGTTTGAGTTTTGTTTGTGTTTTATTTATCTTTAGGTTTTTAGGTGGGCTGAATGTGATCAAACTCACCAAATTTGACCTTCAAATTTGTTTCAGCTTCGATCGGCTCCCCACATCCGGGAAAAAAAGAACAGCTGTATGGGGTGCTAGGATTACACACAAATCATAGGCTAGGTTAAGATACAATTTACGTATTTCTGCTATCGGAGCAAAAACCGATAACAAAGGTTCCTTCTCTAGAAGGAACAAAAACAGTTATATAACACGGCACAACCGTAAAATCTAGGACAATAATTCGCTCTTGAAACATTTTGTAAGGTTGGCCTAGGTCCACACACCACAGCGTTAAAATACTGGTACATAAAATATTCCACGACAACTGAACGGTTTTTCTCTGTGGTCTCCGTGGCGCAGAGTGCTAGCGCATTGGTTTCTTAACCAAAAGTTTGCTGGATCGAGTCCAGCCGGAGAAAAATTTTTTTAAAAGTTTTACGCAATATTCGCTCAAGTCGATTAGCTGTTAATCTGTCAATTGTTTATCAGCAATGCACTTAGTCACAAACTTTGCTAAAAGGGTTGCAAAAGAAGACTTTTTGTATGGAGGATAAATCAAGTAAGTTAATGCTGTAGCTGACCCTACGATGGCCTCTGGCCAATGTACTTAAAAATATATGCTTGATGCTTACTGAATGCTTTTGCCGAGATTGGGCTTGTTCATCCAATTACTGCAAACAAAAACAGTAGGTATCAAATCCAAATTACTAATACGTGCCCAAATTATCAAATGACCTTTTTTATGAACTTCCACGTAATTGCTTTATTTCAGCCACAAAATTTATTTAACCAATCTAGTTTCTCTACATTTTAACAAAAGTGAATTTTTAAACCAAATTTTTCTAAACTAAATTTACAAAAAAAACTAAATCTTAATTCGAACATTTAAAAAACAGAAATTTTAACTTTTCCACTAATAATCCGTAGTTGTCACACTATCCAGTTAGGCTCGATTCATACTTCTACACGGACATTCGGACATACGGGCAAGCGGCCGAATGGACATCCGGACAAAATGAGCGGCAGAACGGCCGTTTGATTCATACTTTCGTCCGTTCAGCCGTATGCCCGTTTGCCCTTCAGCCGTATGTCCGTTCATCCGTATAAAACGGCACAATTTCACTTTGTCCGTATGTCCGGCAAAGTTAAATTCAGTTCAACTCTGCCCGAAATTGTAGGGCATACGGACAAACGGACATACGGCTCAAAAGTATGAATCGCACCTTTGTCCGTATGCCCGTACATCCGTATGTCCGTACGTCCCAATGTCCGTTTGCCCTAAAAAGTATGAATTGAAAAACGGACAAAACTTGCTTTGTCCGTGTGCCCTATGTTCGTTTGTCCGTATGCCCTATTGAAGTATGAATCGACCCTAAGTCATTTTTTGATGACTATTAAGCAATAATAATGTAAATTAATAGAGAATGCAACTTTGTGACGTAAAAATTCAGCTTGAATCTTAATGACTATTGATTTTGAACTTCAAAGCGTATATAATGCATGGCACCGACGTGAAGCCTGATTTGAACAAAAAACTTTCCTCGCATTTTAAATGACAATTGAAATGAAATTAAATATATTTAGAAAAATTAAGGATAATGATATATGTAAAGATGGAAAATAATTAGGCCCAATCTTGATAATGACATTAACATTGATAACAATTGGGCCAAAACTTAATAATGATGGTATTCCTTAATTGAAATAATTTCACTCCGCAACAGCTAATTAGCAGCCAATGACGTTTATTCCCACGTGATTTGCTCAGAACCTGAAGTCAGCAGTGCGCTGTGTGTCAGTCCAATTAAGGAAGACAATAAGATGTTTTTACGCAATAGAATTTATCGTTACTCTTACTCTCTACCCTAATTGCTAAAAGTATATATTACACTTAGTTTTTTTAAGATAATACTCATGTAGATAGTAGATACTTATAGATTTGCTGACAATTGAGCTGGGTTAATGCTTAACGCTTTTAACAATTTGAAGTTAACAATTTAAAGTTTGTTACTTTTCTGCCTGGCTCATCATATGAAAAATATTAATATAAATTCTATCCTAAGCCGAGGGTTTTTCTTCTGACTAATTTAGGCTCAGACTTAGGCTAAGGTGTAGGCTTAGTTTCAATGAATTTGCAAATTTATTTGATATGCGAGACAGAAAGGAAAGCTACGTAACAATTCCTACAATGTTACGCTTTCACACTTTTGAGGTACACTTTTTTGTAGCTTTTAATTCAGTATTTGACCGTACTTTAAAGCCCTAAAAACCTAACCGTAGTTATTGTGGTCCCGCGTGCCTTCATAAGCATTTTGTTTGATTTTTCAGCAACCATTTGTAGAAAGTACAATAAAAATATGAATCTGTCACTTTGGGAGAATCGGTCCAATACAACGGGTGAAAGCTCTGATTCTGAAAATTCGCTCGTTGAATATACACTTTACTGTACTCTGGGACTACTCGGCATACTGGGCAATTTAATTGTCATAATAACCATCTTGTCGTCATCAATTTTATACTCCCGACACTACTATTTGATTTTGGGACTTGCAGGTTGGTTCATTTTTATGCCCGCTTCCCACTGCAGGATTGAGGTTTCAGGTAGAACATAATTTGAGCGTATTGCACATTCACATGTACAACATTCATTAAACTGCCAGTGTGAATGAAACGTTAATCCTTAAAAAACTTAAACCTTAACCCTTAAACCTCAAACCTTAAACCTTAAACCTGCAGTGGGAAGCGGGCATTACTAATCTTATTTAGCCATTTGTTGTAAATGAGAAATAGGGCCTACGAGACTTGGGCGCTATGGTGTAGTGGTTAGCACTCTTGTCGTCGGCGCGAGCGGCCCGCGCTCGATTCACGGCCCCTCTATTTTTTTATGTCTTTCAAATTGGGGCATCCTCTTTTATTTTAACACATTTCACTTTTTAATAGCTGTTTCTCGACTGTTACTGTATGATTGTACATTATTTAGCTGTGTTGACTGAGATGTTCTAAAACTGGTTTTAACAAATAGCCCCTAAAAGTGTCAACTTAGAGGTGTAAATTTATAGAAACACTTCCTAACTAAATTACTAAGACTATGGTGCAGACTGCAGAGCAAATTCGAATGAAGTGAATGCAATTAGTAGTTTGCAATTGCGAATTGCAAATTAGTGCGAGTAATTTTGTCAAAGGCCATAGCTAACTTCGTTTGTGAGCCAATGTGGGGCTATTTATTGGCCAAAGCACATAAGATTAGTCACAAAGCTGTACAAAACTATTTTAAAAATGTCTATGATTAAACCACGGTTTACCAAAGCACCTGCTCTTAGTGTCAGGTAAGCTTAATCTTCTGCGCTGAGAAATAATTTGCACTGTTTTTAATTTCAGTGGGAGATTTGATTCATACCGGATCGTACGTTATTGCCGGAATCGTCCGATCTTTTCTGATTTTAACCGCTCAAGATCGTGACCAAGTTACCATGTGGGACTGTGCGACGTATGGATATCAGTCAACAATAATGTGGGGACAAAATCTAGGAATCATGATGACAGTTTTTATAAGTCTGGATAGATTCATAGCCGTTTCGATTAATCAATTTTATGATTCCTTGGGCAACTGTTTTTCGTTTTTGGCTATTGCTTTTTCCGCAGCTCTATCTTCGGGTATATTTTGTCTTGGAATGTATAGCGCTTATAGTTTTGAGCGTAGTATTACGTTTGACAAAATTTGTTTCTCCAGGTCTGCTATGTCAGATTTTGTTATCAGACTAAATTGGTTGATTGTGATTTTTGGCGGCTGTTCTAGTATGATATTATATGTCGCTACTTGGGCAGTAATTAAGTATAAATTTCGTGTCATATCAGCATCGGACGTTGAAGGCTTGAAACTTCAAGTCAAGGCTACTATATATTTAGGTATCGTTGTAGTAACCACATTTTTAGTGGTAATGGTACCAAAATTTTTGGTGGTATTATTTCTGCGGCTCAATTTAACTCCAATATTGGTTTCTATTGGGCCATATATAGCTGCGATAACTATAATAAATTCCGACATGAATGTTCTAATTTATGCTATTTATAATAACCAGTTCAAAAAATCGATGCTTAAGTTATTCGTCTTTCGAAAAAAATCGACTGTTGTACCTTATCCTCAGCACGTCAGATAGTTTCACAGTTCAACCGAAAGCTACACAATTTAGCTTAAATTTACACAGTTGAGCCTAAAGTTACACAGTTCAGAATTCAGTCTAAAATTGCACAGTTCAGCCAAAACTTATACAGCTAACTCTAAAGTTCCACAGTTCAGCTTAAAGTTCCACAGCTAACTCAAAGTTACACAGTTTAGCTGACGCAGTTAACTCTAAAGATACACAGTTCAGCCTAAAGTTACACTGTTCAGTCAAAAAATAGCAAACAAGAAATTAGACATATTTCCGAAGTGAATCAATTAAAGACGCACTAACTACCTCGTACCTACATAACTCAATGAAGAATGATTTCCTTTTATTGACGTCTTGGTTGGGTTTAGGCATATTTCTTCCCTTGAATCTTTTTATTGCTTATTTCTTATTTCTGCCCAGTCGGAACGGCGCTAACAGATACACACCAATTTTTCTCAACATTTGTTGTCATATGTTTGCTGTATTCTAAATTTGCTGTATTACTGTATTTTGCTTCACTATACTGAATTGATATTAATTAATAAAAATGATTTTTATTTTCGCGTTATTCCGTTAACGTAGCAGTAAAGTTCTCAAGCTTAACATAGCTGAGCTAACATGTCTTTTCAAGCAGTTTTCAAACTACAAAACAAAAGTTTTCTGTTGTTTTTGGTTCTCTTTTTTCATCTTAAGTAGAACATGTAATCGTAATCACAACAGGTTCAATTTATTTCATTCAAAAAGTTCAAATTTTTTTGAAAACTTTAAGAAAATAGATAAGGATAAGGACGTGTATGAACCGAGCTTTAGTGTCTGGTGTTTTTCCAGGAGTGCGTTAGATAGTACTTCAATCCTTTTTTTATCGGTGGACTCTTACCCCTCCCGCCTGTGACCGTTATTTTCACCCCCCTGCCCCCCTTTCCTGGTCCCTTGCCGACGTTCCCGTGCAGTTGCTCGGGTTTAGCAAAGATCCAATTTTCGCCGGCATCGCTGGTTCCTTCGTGTTCCTCCTCTTCCTCTTGTCTGGCTTCGATCAGTCGTCGCGTGGCAAGGGTGTACTTTCGTTTTCGATCGACCCAAATTTTGTGGCTGCCGGAATACAAAAGCATCCAATGGTCGTTGGGAGAATCGCCTTCAATAAATGAATGTTTTGAAGATAGAGTGTTGAAAGTAAGAAGACACCCTGATTTAGAAAGAAAAAAAAAGAAAGAAAAAAAAAAATTTGGGTGAATTGAACACATGCCGCTGGCGCCGATGTCGAGAATGCTAACCACTATACCACAGCTCCTCAAATTTGGTGGCCATATTTCTCCTTTATTTCTCAACAAAATAAACATTGATAAACAATAAACATGTCTAAATAGTATTTGCCACCGGAAATTTTGGTATCCGTTAGGTAATTCAAGATTTTAATTTATTTTTAATTTAAGATTTAAAATAATTAAAACGCTCAATTAAAATTTTTATTATTACAAGTCTAGTGCGTCTAGTTTAGACTACTTTTATAAAAATTGTGACGTCATTTATTAGCCAACGACAGTTTTTTTATGTTGTTAATGTTGTTGTTAATTGTTGTTGTTGTGAATGTTGTTAAAAATTGAGTTGTAGATGCAGTGCGATTCTCTCATATGAGGTGAAAGCAGGACGGAACGTTGGATAATGTTGTGGTACCATTGTACCAAGGTGAAACTAATATGGCTGTATTTGTACGTATGTTTATGTTGTATTCATAGCAAAAGTCTATACTAAGAAGAGTAAGACACTCTCATAGCTGCTGTCAGTGTTGTCAATAACGGAAAAGTGTGATCATTCAGATTAACAAGCACGTCTTGCGAGTAAAGTTAAACTAATTTTAGATAGATTTCGTTGCGACATGCTTAGGTACGATGCCGAGGATATTCTTCGAATATAAAACGCGGCACCAAAATTTTAAAAGCCAACAGATGTAACATGGAAAGCCGCAATATGCTGTTTCGTAGCAGTTTGCTGTCGGTTTTCTGGGTTGGATTCACGACGGTGGTTTTTAAAAAAAATCATAGTTTTACTACGTACGTTTGCATATGATTTGCACATGAATTTATTACGAAATATTGCCAGATTTGTTATAATTTTTCTTAAAAAGGATTCATTGATTTTCTTAAACCGTGGTTTTGACTCAGTTAAAATTTCAAACCTCCAGCAGAGCAAGTCTTTGTTGTGGTGAAATTTCAACTAATCTATGTAAAACCACGGTTTCAGAGTTTCTACGAAAATTGAAACGAATCAGGCAATATTTTTCACTGAAATTATGTGCAAATCATATGCAAGCGTACGTACATAAAACAATGGTTTTTAAAACCCACTCACCGGGGTGAAATCCACCCTTTTTGACAGTTTATGAAGCTACAAAAAGTTCATGTGCAAAAACTGTTTTACAATGAGCAAAGCAAAGCAAAAGCTGTGTGACAATATCAGTTGCTAAACTACCTATATTGAAGTTTTGCCGTTCATGTCTTGATAGCTCAAGTACATGGATATTGTATAGCCTTCGACGGCCTTTGCCAACGGCTTCAGAATGTCCTGGTACCGGCGCGCTGATATTCAATTTAGGAAACATTGTTACGACAGGTTATGCATTAATACCTACCGTCTCTGTGCAAAATTGCAAGTTTCCAGCACTTGACACACACACACACACAAAGCAGTTTGGTAACTATGTGCGAGCGTGATAGCCAATACACTTAATTACTGCATGTTATACGCTGAGTTCCACACTAATTCGCACACACGATGAACACACACGCTCACACAAATAATGTATTTTTAGGACGTAGAAATTTTTACACAGCAATCAACACAGTAAGCACGAGATACGTGCTAAACTGAGCATGTGTAATATAGTATATACGCGGCGGCTGAGGCCGCCGCGTAAAAAAAGTACAATAAAAAACCAACCGGCAACCAAAATTGGCCTTTGCACAGGCTCAATGTAGTCCATGATGGCTGCTCGTTTGCCCACAAACCACGTTCCAGGGGTCCACAAATAGGGCGTCAAAATGCTGTCGTAGTGTTGTTCCTCCGTATATTCGGAGTCAAAAAAATGTCCGTTCGCAATTTGCTTGCGAGCAGTCGTTAATTTATTTGTAGTAGGGTCTTTCAGTAACAAACTAACTCCGATTACCCGTTCAGTCGGAATATTTAGTCCGTATTTCGGATCCGTCGCTACCACTCTAACTAATTCTTCCAAAGCAGCGGTCATGATGTAAACTTTCACGCCATTTTGCTGCAGTTTCGTTATCAGCTCTCGCTGTGCCTTGTAGATCACTGGGGTATGAACCGCCGAGGACACGAGTTTACCACCCTCCCAGTATTTTACTGGAATGGTGCTATTCAAGGCGAACAATTCGTGAACATATGTTGCCAGAGTTTTTAAAGTAAACCCCGAAAAAACCTGGGCAATCCACGGATAGCAAACTTTATCGTCTATTTCGCACAATCGATAGTAATAGGCAAATAATGATTCATCTCCTTTGAACGGCAGCAACTTTAGAGAAGGATCAATTTTGTCCCGAACGAGAATTTTTTTGTTTTCCAAATATGGTAACAAGGATTCTTCGAGGTCGTACTGCCAAATAGTATTGTCGGCATCGTAAACAGCAAATGGGTCTGTATCGGTGCGGGCTTTTTCTAGCAGCTGTTCTAGTTTTTCACAATGTGTTTGGTTCCAGTATTTGAACTCACACTTTCGGTGACCAAGACGACCGTAATATCGTTCCATATATTTTCGGAACCATTCCTCCAAACTATCTTTCCCATATCTCCCATATCCTCCATACCCGTGAAACCCCACTACTAGGGGTAACAAAACCAAAAGTAACCCTAACCGAAACAACATACCGATTTCGTGTTTCGGCTGAAATTAAAAAATACTTATTTATTTCTGGTATTTCACATATGTTCCCCAGCAGCTGAACTGTTTGGCGTAATTTGAAACATTCTTAAAGGTCAAAAACAAAATGTGACCTTATAGACCGAAACCGACAAATTCAATTAAATATTTGCATAGGTTACCAATATTTGTATAGGTTCTTGTATCTTGATTACGATACAGTATTTAGTACCGAATAAAATTTGGCAGATAATATTCTTGAAAATCGGTTCGCGCACACTTAAAGCCTATAGTTACGATTTAGCTGCTGTAACAGCCATATAATGGCTGACGGCTAACGTAATAGAACATCTAATCTTGATGATTTGCGAAATTTTTACTAACGTTTTATGTAGCTATGGACTTGGACCCATGACAGAATAGACTGTCTTTTCTTTATTATTGTTACTTTTCGAGGTCGATTATATAGGACTGAGTGTCTGTATGGCAGAAAAAATTGCCTGAGGAAAACTAAATCTCGCAATAAGTGAAATAAAAATTGTTGCTTCATCTTATTGCAGGCGTCAGTACTCTGTATATACTCAGTATAATGCACTGTCTCAAACATGGAAACAAATTCAAAGTCAAGGTATTGGTCTATTGAGCTAACAATGCTGTGGTTACTTGTATTACCAGTGGTTTACCTACAAAATTGTAGACAGAATTTAACTAGCTCTTCTGCAGGCAAGTATATATGTACGGCTAGTCCTTTATTTCAGTGTAATTTTTTCTTTTTCTTCAAGATTTCTCTCTTGCAACTTTTTTTCTTGAAAAAAATTTGAAATTTCTTCAACTACATTTTGTCAAAATGTCATGACGAGTGACTGGTACTGTGCTGGATCAGAAAATAACAGACACTGAACTTTATTTGACTGCGAAGCTGTAAAACTGCTTGGCAGCAGAAGCCATTTCTTTCAAAATTCTTTCTTTCAGCTTTTTTAAAATTTTTTTCTCGATTTCGCTTTGCGTCATTACCACAAAAATAAAGAACTATATAATATGTAGCTGTGCTACGTAATAGCAAGAGTACATAATCGGATATCCTATTCTGTATTCTTAGTAAGTCATCGTGAGTCCTGAGTGTCAATATTATACGGGAGATATTGGCCATAAACTTTGATGAAAGAAATAATTCTCAAGCCCTG
>JASANF010007118.1:0-16218 GCA_030248245.1 Trissonchulus sp. WLG1_4 | reverse complement strand
TAAGCTGTGGTCCAACGGCAAAATTTTATCTTTTTTAGTTCTTTTGCACAGCTTTGAGCACCGTGTTGTTTGATTTTTTGTCTGGCTTTTTGTGTGTTTCACCGCGTTGCACTTTTTTCTGCGAACATTTTTGGTTGCAGATAGGTAAAGTATATAAAAGACGAAATTTTGATACCAGCTAGCTAGCTAGTAAAAATTTTGCACAGTTTTTCAGCATACATGCATTAGGGGGAAATGGGGAGGACCCCCCAAATCGAGGGGCCGGGGGAGGGTTCCCTGAATATTAATAAGTGCAAGATTTAGTAAAAATAGCGTGTGCGAAAATTTTACAAAAATTTAGGAAAATTTGGGGTATTTTTGGTCGATCGGGGGAGGGCTTTCCAAAATTCGGCCGGAGTAGGCTCCGCCAAAATTTTGACCCGTTACATGTACTGGTGCTCAGGTACAAGTACACAAAGGTTCCTTTGGTTTTTATGAAAAAAAAGAATTCTTTTTTTTAAAGAAATTTCTACTAACTGAGTGGAATACGACTGATTCTTTGCTAGGACGATTCACCCTTGACTGTCCCTAGATCCATTATTAGCAGTAATGCCCCACTTTTTCCCATCTAACCTTTCCTTAAAGTTGTCTCAGGTTCTTTGTTAATTATAATAAGGAGCCGCGAATATTGCCAATTAACAGAGCCTTGCGACCGTATGTCTAGCATCCCCTATCACCCCCCCCCGTTTTTCCTACTAAACTTAACCTATTCTGCAGTAGTTGCTATTAACGCCAACGGTGTTTTAGGGTCGATTCATACTTCAGTAGACTAATCCGGCACGGTATCCTATATATATACGCCAGTTGTTTGAGTATTCAGGAGAGATAATGTATTTACTCAGTTTTTGTCGCGCTCCCAGCGCATTTGCGTGCAGAAACTTTTATTTAATTGTTAAAATATGTCTCGATTCACGCAAAAGTTGCGTTATATGAAAAAACCATTTCTTTGTGTTGAATATCTAAAATTTAACCGTGATCGTAAAAAGTTAAATTGACGTTATTTTCGTAGTATTAAGTGTCCGTATAATCAGACGGTTCTGTGCTGAAGTGTGGATCTTTTATATCTGCGGGTATCACGGTTTTTTTTGTTTTAATTTTGTGCTTATTTGAGCATTGGAACATAAAATGAGCATTCGAACTTAAAAATGATTATCGAAATTCAAAAATGAGCACGAATTGAGCATCGGCTGTTTTGAAAACAAAACTCTGGCGGTTATCTATTCACGATCAAGAGTATATATATAATAAACAAGAACTGTAACACTTTTTCCCTGTTGTGGCCAACAAGTTGCGTGAAAGTGCTTCTGTCCAAATGGAGCCTTTATACTTCGTTCTTATTGTATAATATATACTCTTGATATAAATAACTGATCGGATTTAGCTGCTTTCTGTTTTTGCTTTTGCACGGCTTCATAGTTTCGGTGAATAGATTTATTCACTTTATTATTCAATATCAAGAGTACATCACTAAAATTTCTATTCTTATACTCTTGGCGAAACGCGCTTTTGGAATGAATAAATATGTTCGACTTCACAGTACTATATCACAGTTTCACAATATGTAATTACTAATTACTGTAAGTCAGACCTTAACCACTAAAGGAGCTTATGTGTACTCTTGTGCGTGGGTATGTTTTTCTACAAATTTAGCATGCGTCAGTGATTTTAGAATAGAACTTCATTTCAAGTGGTGACGGTTTAGTGCTGTAGTTTGTGTAGTTCCAGTGATTAACAGTTGCATACCAAGAGTGTGTATTTTTTGGTAAACTGGGTTACTTAACTTATGTGTATATTCCTGTAGTGCACGTCTTATTAGTGCAGAAAGGCAAATAAGTGAGCTATCATTTTTTTATTTAGATTTATTTTGTTATTTACATAAGAGTCTGAATTAGTGATTGACATAGCGTGCTCAAACACGCACACCAGGTGTTGAAACCTGTGCAGCAGGATTCGTCTACTTTCTAACCGATGTAACTAATTATGAGCTATCAGTCAAACAAGTTATAAATCTAGCTAATCCTTTAGCACTACTAAAGTATATCTCTAATACTATTAGCTCCCAAACTTAGATGCAATTTACGCAGTTGAGAAATGAGGATTCAACCAATCAGATTTGTCCGTTCCCACCAGAGAAATAAGCAATAAGGATTCAGCCAATCTGATTGGTCCACTGTCAGCCTCACAGCATTTTGATTGGCTGAATTCTGTGCTGTGAAGAAGGCTAAGCAAAACAGTGTGTAAAGACAGCCCAGTAGCCTAATACTTGGATTCGAACTACCCATCTCTAGATCTGCAAACTAGCTCTCCACCACTTGAGCTACCAGGCCAATGACTTGGCTGTTCAATTTTAGTCCATTCCTAAACTACCACTGGACATTTAACATGCCCGACTAGCATTAGCGTGCGTAGTTGAGTCCTTTTAATCTGTATATATCTGACTAAAAATCATCGCGCTAAAACTGGAGTCTCAGCGCGCTAAAACTTGAGTCCATTTAATCCGGAGATTTTGGCATGGCATCTGTAAGCGTCTTTTAAACCGTTTAGTCTAATCTGTCTAACTGAATTTTTTAGGGATGACGAAGAACGACGGAGTTTAAACGGGGAGCCGAGTCTAAAAGCAGCGTCTGAAACGGACAGTATGGCCGAATATGGGGATGGGGAGGCGGGCAAATTCACTGAGGACGGCTCATTCATTGGTGGGTTTGGATGGCCCCCGCCCCCTGATGTGACCAAGCATTGGTAGACGCTTTAGCTCCGCCCCCCAGCCAGCCAATCAGCGTAGAGCTGTAGATTTAGATGCGGTTTAGAGGACTTTAATGACGTATTGTGGCAGCACAATGGTGGATTCATACTTATCTGTATCCTGTAGCATAGGTAGAGATTTTTTTAGTCTAAAAAAAGCGTTTGTTTTTTCGTAAGTTTTTTTACCGCGGCGTTACAGACAAGTATGAACTCTATTTTATGCGATGTTTGTCAGCAAAAAGGGTCTCATACGCAGTATATTCGCATTAATTGCGAATGCGAAAATATACAATTGAAAAATTGCCTAAAATTGAAATGTATGACTCGGTTTTCTCATCATTCTGTTTACTGACATACGCGTATGTGAAAATTTGGTGCTGATTTTACTTTTTTCGTCTTTTTATAGATTAAGGCGTTAAATATTATAATTTTACCATGTTTTTATAATTTTGAAGTTAATAGAATTTATGTTAGTCCGGCGATTCCGTTTCGTAGAGCCTCATTTTGGTGATTTTTGGTTACCGTAATGTCAACCTATGTTTCATGGGATGTTGCGTTTTCGTGGCCTTTATTTATATTTATAAGGCTGCGTCTGCTGGTGATACAATTTTCCGAGCCATCAGAATTGGAAAAAAAGAAATTTTTTTATCAGATTTTGTCCAATTCTAGGCCGAAATTTTACTCTTGGACCATTTTTCATTCTCTCACTTCACTACAGTTTCACTTCGGAAAAACTTCGGGGGGGGGGGGAGGTGTGCCACATCGCTACCCTCCTTTTAGATCCCTCACTGTTTAATTCTAACCCCGCTAAATCCAATATATATTTTGTAGGAAGGAATCAGAAACCGCCTAAAGCTTGCTAATCCGTTTATTCGCATGACTCTACCCCCCCCCCCGGCAGCCCTCTGTGTCGTCAAAGTGACTAGCTTAGTAGTGCACAGTGTTTTTTAATACTTAATTAATTAGTTAATTAATGCTTGCGTCTAATTTATTTTCAGGCCTGTATCGACCGCACCCAGGTCCCCGCTATCCCTACGGCCCCCCTCCCGACTATGCTCCAAATCGTGGTGCACTTGTTTAGCAGATTTTTTTAGTAATTATTATCTTTTGTCATTATCTTAATTAATTCTTGCTATTATGTTATGTTTAGTATTATTGTGTGATTCTGTGTTTTTTGTTTAGTGTATTTTTTTGTAAGTTGTAGAAGATAGTATTTTTGGTGTAAAAGTTTTTTAAAATTTGTGAGAAATTTAAAAATTAATTCTAGTCGTTTCATGCTATTTGAGGTTTGTCTTTTTTATAAATTAGATTTGCTGGATTAGATTAACTTGAGTAAATTCATCTGATCCAGTTAATATAATTTATTGAAATAAAAAAAATGAAACGTTATAATGAAAAAGTCTACTCTGCTTGCTTGCTTAGCTGCCTTTATGTATACGTTAGTTTTTATTTGCGTATGAATACCTTTTGTAAACTAGATTTTTGAGATTAGACTTGCTTATTGGGGTCTTTACCGTTATTTCCCTCGTATTCCGGAATTGAACGAATACAGGGAGTCTAGTGAAACGAATTTTCGAGTTTTTGATTACTAAAAAATGGAAGTTCCGAAGTCAAGGGGAGTATATATAGATCGGTACCCAATAAAAATCGGTTCAGTAAATTTCAAATTAAGGCCGGAATAGCTGGTTGAATTACGGAAAAGACTCGCTCATTTTACGATCAATTGTAAGTACTTTTTGCAGTAATATTTAAATTAAAATGAAATAGAATTTATAATTTTTTAATAATTTTTTTATAATCTTAAACTTTCAACTCTATTAAAAAAGCACTTACAGGTTCGTAACCATGACAGTTCGTTTTCGTTATAGAGCGGTTTTTATTGGTTAGTTTTTTATTTTTGTTGTTTTGGCTTAGATGCTATTCGTAACTAGTATTAGACAGTTAGAACCGATTTATATCTGGTTAACATTGATAAGAATGTTTTGTATACTGTTTGTTAACCTGATATAAACTGGTTTTTTATGGGGCTGTTTACATACTCGGACTAAAGGGATTAGATTAACTAAATTATCTGTAATTAATTATTTTTAAGCTTTATCATAATCCAGTGTTGATTAAAAGTTAATTCAGTTAATCTAATCTAGTTACTCCGAATTTGTGAACAGGCCCAGTAAAATGTGCGGCAGGTTTTTACCAGAAAATTGATATTTTAAATCAAATATGAATGTTGAAATTCTAATCACAATTTTATCAAAATTTAATTTTTTCAATTTTTAAACCTGATGCTAATTTTGCTGCTCGCTTTTATGCAATTTTGTTCGAGCTTTTGACTATTAGCTTGCATTTTTTGTTGTGTGTTTCTTTTGTCCTGTAAAAGGCCCACATATTGCAGTCAAGTTTGTTTTCAAAACTTAGTTATTAAAGTCTATAGTTTCTTTGTTATAATTAAGATTTTGAATGAATAGAAAGCCTTTGAACCTTTTGAACTAGAGGCCATTGTTTTGTTACGTCCTTTAGTTAAGCTTGCAAATAAATTGATTGAACCCAGTAATTGATTTGATAATACATATTTGAAATTTTAAAGAATATGCAATTTGAACTTTCAAGAGAACTCCCTTTTGTTCCTACCTCCTGTTTCTGGTGTAATCAAAGAATATTTAGCACATTTTTATTTCATTTTTTATTAACCGCTTAGTCCAAAGCTGTTTTATGTCAAATGATTTTATTTTATTTGATTTAAGATATTCTGACTTGTATATTTTAGGGACAGGGGGTCTGAAGGTACGCACGAATTCCGTCAAAGTTAATTAATATTGTTGTTAATCGTAAATTGTATTTTTTAATTACTAGTGTAATATATTTAACTAAAAACTTGTTAGTCGGATATTTTAATTAGTTATTATTAATTAATATTTTGGACTCTAAAAAAAAGTGTAATTTAATTTTTTCCATTTGTAAGCTAAAAACTACCTCGGTACGCCCGGGGAGGCTTCAACGTAAGGTTTAGGCACCTGACCGGCGTACAAGTTCTACCAAAACACCTAATGGCAGCCCAACTTAAAAAAAGCTAGAAACTTAAGCTGTTGGAAACAACTGTTTTAATTGTTCGTTATTATGTTGTTTGTGATTTGAAAATTGCTATTGGAAGCAGATATTAGTACTAACTCTTTAAGTATTTACATAGGTATGTTTTCTTCATTTTAAAAAATTTAATGTGACAGTTTTAATAATTTCTCGGGAAAAAACTAATCAAAACGTCTTTTTCATTTTTGGTCAATAGTAGATTTTGAAACAAGCAAAGTAAGCAACGCGAATTCTAATATCAAGTTTATGAATTTTAAATTAAAACTAACGATCAATTAATAATAATACTTAGCTATTTTGTACAGCTCATTAAACATTCCGAATTGTTTTTTGCATTGTGTGTGTGTGTGTGTGTGTGTGCAGTCCAGTGCTAAGTGTACGGTTATATTGCCTATTGTAATGCTCTTACATATGGTTTAATTTGCAATTCTATTTGGTACCAAACTGAGATTAAACAAATTGGGATTAATTGAACTCTAATATGTTAATTAATTAATGAAGTTATTAGTTAGTTAATTATGTAGTTAATGTCAGGTTAATTTTTTTGCCGGACTGAATAACGGATTGAACTATTTTTAAACCGAGATTTCGGAATGGATATCGCATTACGCGAGAATATGTCGAAGGTTAAATCCGACTAACTTGAAAAATGTAAACCTGATCTTGATCTAAAGTTGGAAAAAAACGTGACATTTTTTTCGAAATTTGCCACTCTAAACTCTGTTCAGTCTACTGGACTAAAAATGGCATAGTTGAGCATGATTTTAAGCTACGGGATTAGCTGATTCAGTGAGATTAACGGGATTAATTAGTAAGTAATTAATAATAAGCGGATTAAGTTTTAATCCGATCCGTTTAATATGTGTAAAAAGCCTAGTAAAAGATATGTGACGTTGTTCTTGTCGTAATTTCTGTGTTTGCAGCATTTTCTGTGTTATCGTTGCATAATACAAACTGTTTTTCTTATTTTGTAATTTTACTGTGTTGTTTTTTATTTGATCTGATTAGTTATTTTTCTTCTGTAAATATTTGTGTGCAATACGTATTCTACGTAAATTTATGTTCCAGTCTTAATTAAAAATGTCAAATTGTGTCTGTGAGTTGAGCAAAGTTTATTATTATCAAGAGTATATACATAATAGCGTCTCACTCTACATTGAAGAATCTTCAATATAGAGTGAGACGCTATTATGTACTCTTGTTATTATAAATATTCACACATCGATTACGGTAGTCAACGAAAGAGAAGTCGAAAAGTAAAGTCTGACCAAAAAATGGTGAACCCTGAGATAAAGCAGCTGGCGTCGTTTTTGTGACTACTCGCTGTACTCTTGATGGCTACAATTCGTTCTTTTTTCGTGATCAAATAGCATGTTTCTTTTTGGGCTCTCAGGGTCCAGCATTTTTTGGTCAGACTTTAGGACGAAAGTTTTATCTCGAGACGTTTGGGTCGAGACTCACAAAAAGTATCTAACTTTGGATTCATGTTTAAAATGTTTTTTTCTATTTTTAAAACATCCTTCTGAATGATTTAATTTGTTAGACGTGGTCTTTCTTGCATCTACTGAGCCACCTTTTGTGAGCCCCGGCTATTGATTATTAAGTCTTGATCAATCAGAATTCCACCGTTATATACGAAGCCATAACCAAGGCTATAAGCTGAAAGAAAAAAGATGTAAAACATAAAATCACAACAGAAATGTTATATACCCCTTTTGAAAATTAGACAAATCCACGTAATTTTTCATACAAAGTTTTTGATTGAAAAAGTTGTCAAAAACGGTTTTGTTGAGTCAAAATCAGACAAAGTGTTGGTGTTAGGTTCGATTCGTTTTCATACCTACTGACAAATGATGTCCGTTCAGCCGGCAAAATTTCCAAACACGCCATTGATCGTGTATTGTATAGTGAACTGTACCTATATAAAGCCCAGTTCCTACTAATCCTTAAGGACACAGGGACAGGGACAAGGACAAATTCAAATAAATGTTCTGAGGCAACGACACAATCATTTTGCTTATTTTTTCGCACACGAACTGGACTTGACCACAAGTTTGTTCATGAGAAAAACTGCCAAAATTGATAAGCCAATTATATGGAAATCACTTAGGGACAAAACGATAAGGACAAGTATGAACCGTGCTTTAGCGTAACTATTTCGTAATTTTGTGGGTTGAACGGACATACAGCTAAGTTTGACTGAACCCAGGCTGTTCCAAACCACTAATTTATGCCTACAGTGGTGACCAGAGTATATACTTCTACATACATACTTCTACGGATTCGGACAAAAGTATGAAACAATGCTGTAGAATCATATTTCAGCGTAACCTTACATACCTCTAACCCAGCCACCCCACAAACTACTCCGACGAAGATCCACTTGTTTTCAGAGAGGAATTTGTCCATTCCTTTTGCACAGTCTTTCTGAAATTATTAGTCACAAAAAACTTTTAAAATTTTTAAAAATGTTACATTGAACTTTCTTGAATAAATAAAAAAGCTTACACACATGTCCGTTTAGCCGGTAACAAGTGATACAGCAAGTTTTATTGCCTGAACTTAATGTTGTGAAAGTTTACCTAAAAATTGTCAAAAACTCAGGACTTACAAAATATCAATAAAACTCTAATTTAGCTCATGATCAAGTGTGTGCTTTCATTTCGCTGTTATAGTTACAGAATGTTTTTTAGCTAATTCAACGCAATTCCAATTTAGATCGTGCAAAAAATACCACGTTTGGCTAGAAAGTTTTTTAATATCGCTGAAAAACAAAATGACAACAATTGGGACTAGGTAGTATGAATCGTGCTTTATTAATATTAAATTAAAAATAATTTGGGAATTATATTTATATTAATATTTTATTAAAAATATTTTGAAACTTCTATTTATATTAATATTAAATTAACGGTAGAATATACCTGCTTGAACGATTCACAGTTCATATTTTCATACCCACAGTTTTTCTTTGCTTTCATATCACAGCAAATCTGAAATTCAGAGTATAAACAAGCTCTTCTGCTGAGTGAGAAGTGGTTACATTGTGATGTTTGAGTGTCAATATTTCACAGGAAATATTAAACGCGGCCATTATTTTTGGAAAAAAAAATTTCAAATCCATCGTGCTGCTCACATTTACTGCTGAGTGCTGAGCAGCTCGAAGCATGTCTTAAGAAAAAAAACTGATAAAGGCCCTATTCCTTTATCGGATTAAAGGGTTAATTATAATCGGACTAAACGGTTTAAAAATTAAACTTAAAAAAACGCCATTCCAAAACCTCCGGATTAAACGGACTTAACTTATAGCGCGCTGCTTTTTAATCGGACTAAACGGACTTAACTATGCACGCTAATGTTAAGCGTGCATATTAAGTCCGTTTAGTCCAGTGGTAGTTTTGGAATGGGGTCAGACTAAAATTAAGCCGCTGACTTATTTTAAATCGTTTAGTCCGTTTAGTCCGGTTTGTCATTCCAAAACCTCGGACTAAAATAAGTCCAGTCCGTTTAATCCGGTAAAGGAATAGGCCCAAAGTTTCTAGGTCAAAATCTTATTCCGAAAAGTTAAATCAAAAATTACAGTCGGATTTTAAAAAAAACTTGTCTCACCGAGATTCGAACTCGGTTTCTTTGATTCAAAGTCATGAGCACTTACCACTGTACCACTAAAACCACAATAAAAGCCTTTCACCATGGACCCAGTTGACCCCCGCGGCCTAGGACAAAGTGCCATTTATGGTCTAAAGTCACAGTTATGAATAGTTAAAAATTTGATTGGCTAGATCTCGGGTCATGTGACACATTGACACATTGAAAGCCTATCAAAATGAAGCTGGATGCAGGGACTACCAATAAAAGTTTTGGTCACGCGTAGCCGGAGAAATTTATATCATGTGCATCCAATCAAAATTTGTCAAAAAAAGGACCACCCCAAGTTCCAAGGACCACCCAAGTTTCAGCCCAGATGAGTGAAAAAATTTGCATCTGCGAAATCAGCTGTTTTTTTCTATCTGTCAATGTAAAATTGGATTAAAAGTTTGAAACTTTTCAGCTGACTTTTTTGCAAAAACTGTTATCGTACAAAATCAAGGGCATTTTTCGGTTATGGCTGACCGGCCAATTTAAAAATCCTATTATGACTAAAGATGCCATGTGTGTTAAGTAGCATAAACCTTTAAAACACATCAAGTTCTTCAACTGACAAGGGCAATCGAACTGTCAAGTATTGAAAATCAGGCGTGTTTCCCTAATGCACAACAATTGGGCACTATGAAAAGTGCACAGCGATTAGACACTGCACTGGAAATATGCACACCGTTTGGGCACCAGAAAAGTGCACAGCCTTTAGGCACCATAAAGAAAAATGCACAGCGGTGAGGCACCATTGCATAGAAAGTAAGATCACGCTGCTGATATTATAAAACCTGATCAAAAGCCGTTGAACAACCTTTAGGGTAACAAGAGCTCATAACCTTAAAACAACTATTTGCTTAACATAACACACCATGTAGTGTGTCGTTTTAGCTGTTTTACCGTTGTAAAAGTGTTCGATTCCGGGTTTCGGAAGTTTTTTATATTTCTTGGCTTCAATTTTGTATTTGTGTAACTAGCCGTTTTCAGTATTTTTCGCCTAATAATATATTTGCCTTTTAAAGAATGCATTTGACGGATCTGACTTGCGATTATTTATGTAACGCCAAGAGTGCATAATAAGAAGAGTATGACACTCGTCCAATTCCTGGCAGGGGTCGGAATTACAACCTGCGACCATTAACTCCAAAAACAGGCCACGAATTGGACCATAGTACCACCCCCACAAACTGGACCCCGGTCCAAAACGTGGCAGGGGTACCCCCCCCCCCCACAAACCCGACCCCGGTCCAAAACGTGGGGGGGGGTACCCCCCCCACAAATCAGACCCTAGTGGTCAAAACGTGGGGGGGGTACCCCCCCCCACAAATTGGACCCCGGTCCAAATCTTGGGGGGGTACCCCCCCCACATTTTGGACCCCGGTCTGAAAATGGACCCTAGTGCCAAATCACCAAAATTTTGCTCAAAATGCAGTTTTCGGCCAATCTGTGCCCTGTTGGGGCTGCTCAGCCTCAACTTTTGGCTTGTGGGGTTGCCGACCCCTGCAAGGCCGGGTACAACCTATTGTATTCGTTTTTCTGGATGCTTTTGTTGATTATTTGAAACATCAAGGGTCCCCCCTTGTGAACTTGAAAAACTTTTGGTAATGGATTGGTCTGAAAACTTTTTTCTATGGGTGATTTAGGTCCCAAATTGCGGATCCGACAAGCGTTTTAGTTTGTGCCCGTCTGGACTTCCGTACTGCCTCACCTAGGGGGTTAAAATGAACAAATTTTTCAACAATGCGGATTCTTTGTTTTCTGGGGTACTTTTACCTCCTGAAAACGAATTTGAGCTCCATTATTGTGTGTACGGCTCGCAAAAACCTGTGCGACCGCCTCCCTTCCAGAGACCCAAGGGGTCCAATTTTCTAATTCGAGATTTTGACGTCCCCAGGGGTAATTTGGGCATTTTGGGCATTTCGAAAATACATTTTTAATTTTTTTTTTAAATTTTAAAAAAAATTTAAAATTTTAAAAAATTTGACTTTTTTTCAGATTTTTTTCTGGAACGCTAATATTTGCTTTCCGGAATGCCGAAATAATCCTAAAACATCAAAATCACGCAATTTAAAAATATTTAAAATTTTTATGTTTCCTAAAATTTTTTGAGATTTTAAAACTTTTTTAAGACAGTACAACCACACAATTACAATTCCAGAAAAAAATCTGAAAAAAAGTCAAATTTTTTAAAATTTTAAATTTTTTTAAAATTTTAAAAAAAAATTAAAAATGTATTTTCGAAATGCCCAAAATGCCCAAATTACCCCTGGGGACGTCAAAATCTCGAATTAGAAAATTGGACCCCTTGGGTCTCTGGAAGCGAGGCGGTCGCACAGGTTTTGCGAGCCGTACACACAATAATGGAGCTCAAATTCGTTTTCAGGAGGTAAAATTACCCCAGAAAACAAAGAATCCGCATTGTTGAAAAATTTGCCCATTTTAACCCCCTAGGTGAGGCAGTACGGAAGTCCAGACGGGCACAAACTAAAACGCTTGTCGGATCCGCAATTTGGGACCTAAATCACCCATAGAAAAAAGTTTTCAGACCAATCCATTACCAAAAGTTTTTCAAGTTCACAAGGGGGGACCCTTGATGTTTCAAATAATCAACAAAAGCATCCAGAAAAACGAATACAATAGGTTGTACCCGGCCTTGCAGGGGTCGGCAACCCCACAAGCCAAAAGTTGAGGCTGAGCAGCCCCAACAGGGCACAGATTGGCCGAAAACTGCATTTTGAGCAAAATTTTGGTGATTTGGCACTAGGGTCCATTTTCAGACCGGGGTCCAAAATGTGGGGGGGTACCCCCCCAAGATTTGGACCGGGGTCCAATTTGTGGGGGGGGTACCCCCCCAAGATTTGGACCGGGGTCCAATTTGTGGGGAGGGTACCCCCCCAAGATTTGGACCGGGGTCCAATTTGTGGAAGGGGGTACCCCCCCCCACGTTTTGACCACTAGGGTCTGATTTGTGGGGGGGGGTACCCCCCCACGTTTTGGACCGGGGTCGGGTTTGTGGGGGGGGTACCCATGCCACGTTTTGGACCGGGGTCCAGTTTGTGGGGGTGGTACTATGGTCCAATTCGTGGCCTGTTTTTGGAGTTAATGGTCGCAGGTTGTAATTCCGACCCCTGCCAGGAATTGGCCCAGTGTCATACTCTTCTTATTATGCACTTTTGGTAACGCTAGTCTGTGCGCTCGTAGTTTATAAACTTAATGTTGTGCAATGAAAACAAGTAATTATGGTTCAGACAGTATGTCTACTCTCGAAATTATTAAAATTTACCTTTAATTTGCGATTAGTTTTTATTACTGCGCAACAGGCCTAATGTTGTCAAACATTCATCCTAGTCACTTACTGGATTACCTACTGTTGCAGTAAACTTTTGCTTGTTAAATTTAAGTCAAACAAGCTATTTGACAGACTATATACGACTAAACAGACTTGAATTAATGGTGAAAATTTACGCAGCCGATTCACAAAATATTTCTTCGCAACAAGCCCAATCTGCGGCAAAACCTTCAGTAAGTATTAAGGAATTACTTTCAAGTATCTTACCACACAAAAATGTGTAGGTATGTTAGCCGTAGTTATTTCATTCAGCAAATTGTTTATGCAAAAGGTTCAGAGCGTTTGCAGAAGATTAAAGTAGTTTTTCTGTATTTTACGACGAACTGTGTAGTCACAAGCTCTTCTGTTGAGTGAAAAGACATTACATTGTGAAATCTGAGCGCCATTATTTCAGAAATAATTTTGAACACCAAAAGTCAATAATATTATTAGTTCAACACCAAAAGTTTCTTAAATCACGATATCTGCACACATTTACTGCTGAGTAGCTCCAAAGTCTCTCAAGCCAAAAAAAAATTTGGTGTACATATAATAAACCTATTCTACATCAAAAATCAAGAAATGTGTACGGGGAACTCAATTGCGAGTGTCTAGGTATTTTTCAAAGGAAATAAAACGCAGAGTACCTACATCGTGCCGTCTACGAAATGACTTGCAAAATAAGTATTTTGTATAATGACAAAAAACTGCGGCAAAACGACATAAAACAACAACGTATTAATGTATGTATTTGGCCATGTATGTATGCACAAGTTAGTACACTGTTTCATCACGTCTGCATGCGCACAAGTAGTAATAAAATGGCGGTTCTGGACCCTCCCGCAGCCGCAAAACTCCCTCCCTCCCTCCCGACAAAAATGGCTGGTTATGATTATAGTTATATATCAGTTTAGGACATTGTCATTTACTAAAACCCGCCCTCTTACTGTCTACACCAGCCCTCTGTGTTCTTCCTCCACGGCTTGGGACGTGGCATAGGCCCATTACTGGTTTTTTGTATTTTTTGTATTTTTTATTTGTTTTTTGTATTTATCTTTTTTTCCAGTACATAGCAAACTATATACACATGTAATAACATAAATTTATAAGATACATACACACAAGCTTATTCAAACCCACAATATCTAGCATGGTTAGGACGCATACATTCTAATCTCAAATGAGCTCCTAGTTTAGTAGTTAGGAACCCACACAAGTGGCATAGTTTCAAAGTTGTAGATTGTTTGCTAAAAAATTTTTTGTTAAACGGTTTTGGCTCCTCTGCAACTAATCCAAGACCCACTACATCTAAAACGCACTGACAATGTTTATAACGATTACAAGTTTTACATTTAGCCATCTCGAACTAGTGCACAACTATCAGTGGAAGGAATATCAGTATTGGATAGTTTATCAGTATCATCATCACTCTCACTTGATGATTCTTCTTCTGATGAAGATGAGTGAGAATAATAAGTATGGTGGTTAATTTCCCATGCTTCCGTTAACACGGCGTGCTCCCACTTTTCAACGTACAAACGCACTTGATAACAATCAGGCATATCATAGTTTGCGCAACAAACATCTCGAAATGCATCTTCGAGTCTATCATACATGTGTCCACAGCGGGCTAGAGTAATTTCAGGGGAATAGAGGCTGTAAAAACCGACCACTTTCCAGGTATACATTTTGATGACTAACCAAATTTTCAGAAAGTTGTAGCTTTTATACTTTTTCACAGCTATGAGTCATATAGCCTCAGGGAAGATAACTACAGCATGAGTCGTTAGTTGCGCAATAATTACGCAAGCAACTTTTTCAACAAAAAATACTGTGACTTAACATGAAATTTATTTAAAACTGTGATAGTACTGAAGGATAGATTGAGTAATACCATTTATACAAACATTCCAAAATTGTTTTCCACAATATTTACACAACTCTTCCTCATCTAGTATACAGCATCGGTATAGGAAGTCACTAATACACTCCGGACATTGTCTTGGTTGAGTGCGGCATTCGTCAGTGCAGCCATCCAAAATGCAGCGAGCAGTGTGAAGTTCACAATTGAGACAAAGAAAGTCAGTAATATCTGATATTTGACACACATACCAATTTTTTGTGAAAGACCATGATTTTTCACCACACCACGTGCATGGAACTAATTGATTGTTCTTCCAGCATTCCTTACCAAGTGTTAGCAGACATTTGTAACAATGTCGTGCTTGGTGGAGACACTCTGGCGTACATTCGTTGAGAAAGCAATTGGGTCTTTCTTTTTTACAAAGCAGACATAGGCTTTCCTGCGCAGTAGATGATACGTTGAATTCAGATGGAGGTTGCTCGTCGGTTTCAAAAATGACACAATTTTGCAACTGATCATGCATATGTTCCATAGCTACGTTGACTAGCACATGTAAATACACCAAAAATTTTGTGCAAATGAAAGTTGCAAGTGCTTATATACTAAATTATGACTCACCAATGACTCATTTGTTTACAACACCTACACATATTTATAACATAATTGTGAATTTTCGCAATACTTTTAACATTAGTCACAAGTGTCCCCAATGACTCCTTTTTTACAACACCTACACATATTTACAACATAATTGTGAATTTTTGCAATACTTTCAACATTAGTCACACCCGTAATAAAAAACTTTCCATTATGAAAAAGGCGCACAGTTCCTTCCAAATATTTAAAAACTATCCCACTAAATAGTTCCGGTTCAAAAATAGCACAAGGATCACTTAAGATTCCATATAATTTTATCAAGTCAACGTTAAAAGTCGAATGAAATGATGCTACTATATTCACAGTTCTCCAGTTTTCAATACTAGTCCCAATAGATTCAGCATAACTTTTCACACACTCACATGCTTCTGACACACTTTTTGCTCCCAAACATACAAAACTTTTTCTTTTGAATACTAAAATGCATAAATTTCGATGGCGAACCACAACACCGTTAAATTTATTAGAATTATTTTTTGACAAGCAAACAGTAGAGTATATGTCAAGACAAAACTTACCCACCACCACAACATTTACGATTGCCATACTCAATTTTTAATTGGACTCTGGTGTTTCAGTACTAGACGTTAATTCTTCAGCGTGAGAGATTTCTTCAGTACTAGAAGTTGGTATTTCCGCACGAGAGGTTGGTTCTTCAGCATGGGTGGTTGGTTCTTCAGTACTAGAAGTTTGTTCTTCAGTATTAGAAGTTAGTTCTTCAAAACCAGAGATTAGTTTTTCTGCACGAGGACTTGGTACCTCAGTACAAGGTGTTTCAATACGAGAAGGAAATAAACTGGCCGTTTCGTGTTGCTTAGTAGTTTTTTCTATAGTATTTGCTATTCGTTGTCCTGTTTTAGCATTTTCAAAG
>JASANF010007115.1:0-36786 GCA_030248245.1 Trissonchulus sp. WLG1_4 | reverse complement strand
TGCTGGTGGTTGGTCACTGCTGGTGTATGCGGCATTGCAGATGTCAGCTTTCGCTTACGTGCTTAACAAGGTTTCAGTCAATGTGCATCTTGATCTTGGCGCGCAAATGCGGAAACCTTTTCGAGGCGCTTACGGCGTAAGTTGCTCTGTGGGCATATGCTGGTGGTGGGTCACTGTTGGTGTATGCGGCATTGCAGATGTCAGCTTTCGCTTACATGCTTAACAAGGCTTTGAGTCAATTTGCATCTTAAGCTGGGCGCGCAAATGCCGAAACCTTTGCGACGCGTGTACGGCGTAAGTTGCTCTGTGGGCATATGCTGGTGGTGGGTCACTGCTGGTGTATGCGGCATTGCAGATGTCAGCTTTCGCTTACGTGCTTAACAAGGCTTTCAGTCAATTTGCATCTTAAGCTGGGCGCGCAAATGCCGAAACCTTTGCGAGGCGTGTACGGCGTAAGTTGCTCTGTGGGCATATGCTGGTGGTGGGTCACTGCTGGTGTATGCGGCATTGCAGATGTCAGCTTTCGCTTACGTGCTTAACAAGGTTTCAGTCAATTTGCATCTTAAGCTGGGCGCGCAATTGCGGAAGCCTTTTCGAGGCGTGTACGGCGCAAGTTGCTCTGTGGGCATATGCTGGTGGTGGGTCACTGCTGGTGTATGCGGCATTGCAGATGTCAGCTTTCGCTTACGTGCTTAACAAGGTTTCAGTCAATTTGCATCTTAAGCTGGGCGCGCAATTGCGGAAACCTTTGCGAGGCGAGACGGCGTAAGTTGCTCTGCGGGTGGTGGTGGGTACTGCTGGTGTATGCGGCATTGCAGATGTCAGCTTCGCTTACGTGCTTAACAAGGCTTTCAGTCAATTTGCATCTTAAGCTGGGCGCGGGGGGTGCGCAAGTTGCGGGCATATGCTGGTGGGTGTGTGGGTACGTGCTGGTGGTGGGTCACTGCTAGTGTATGCGGCATTGCAGATGTCAGCTTTCGCTTACGTGCTTAACAAGGTTTTCAGCCAATTTGCATCTTAAGCTGGGCGCGTAAATGCCGAAACCTTTGCGACGCGTGTACGGCGTAAGTTGCTCTGTGGGCATATGCTGGTGGTGGGTCACTGCTGGTGTATGCGGCATTGCAGATGTCAGCTTTCGCTTACGTGCTTAACAAGGTTTCAGTCAATTTGCATCTTAAGCTGGGCGCGCAATTGCGGAAGCCTTTGCGAGGCGTGTACGGCGCAAGTTGCTCTGTGGGCATATGCTGGTGGTGGGTCACTGCTGGTGTATGCGGCATTGCAGATGTCAGCTTTCGCTTACGTGCTTAACAAGGTTTCAGTCAATTTGCATCTTAAGCTGGGCGCGCAATTGCGGAAACCTTTGCGAGGCGAGACGGCGTAAGTTGCTCTGTGGGCATATGCTGGTGGTGGGTCACTGCTGGTGTATGCGGCATTGCAGATGTCAGCTTTCGCTGACGTGCTTAACTAGGTTTTCAGCCAATTTGCATCTTAAGCTGGGCGCGTAAATGCTGAAACCTTTGCGACGCGTGTACGGCGTAAGTTGCTCTGTGGGCATATGCTGGTGGTGGGTCACTGCTGGTGTATGCGGCATTGCAGATGTCAGCTTTCGCTTACGTGCTTAACAAGGTTTCAGTCAATTTGCATCTTAAGCTGGGCGCGCAATTGCGGAAACCTTTGCGAGGCGTGTACGGCGCAAGTTGCTCTGTGGGCATATGCTGGTGGTGGGTCACTGCTGGTGTATGCGGCATTGCAGATGTCAGCTTTCGCTTACGTGCTTAACAAGGTTTCAGTCAATTTGCATCTTAAGCTGGGCGCGCAAATCCGGAAACCTTGCCAGGCGTTTACGGCGTAAGTTGCTCTGTGGGCATATGCTGGTGGTGGGTCACTGCTGGTGTATGCGGCATTGCAGATGTCAGCTTTCGCTTACGTGCTTAACAAGGCTTTCAGTCAATTTGCATCTTAAGCTGGGCGCGAAAATGCCGAAACCGTTGCGACGCGTGTACGGCGTAAGTTGCTCTGTGGGCATATGCTGGTGGTGGGTCACTGCTGGTGTATGCGGCATTGCAGATGTCAGCTTTCGCTTACGTGCTTAACAAGGCTTTCAGTCAATTTGCATCTTAAGCTGGGCGCGCAAATGCCGAAACCTTTGCGAGGCGTGTACGGCGTAAGTTGCTCTGTGGGCATATGCTGGTGGTGGGTCACTGCTGGTGTATGCGGCATTGCAGATGTCAGCTTTCGCTTACGTGCTTAACAAGGCTTTCAGTCAATTTGCATCTTAAGCTGGGCGCGCAATTGCGGAAACCTTTGCGAGGCGTGTACGGCGTAAGTTGCTCTGTGGGCATATGCTGGTGGTGGGTCACTGCTGGTGTATGCGGCATTGCAGATGTCAGCTTTCGCTTACGTGCTTAAGAAGGCTTTCAGTCAATTTGCATCTTAAGCTGGGCGCGCAAATCCGGAAACCTTGCCAGGTGTGTACGGCGTAAGTTGCTCTGTGGGCATATGCTGGTGGTGGGTCACTGCTGGTGTATGCGGCATTGCAGATGTCAGCTTTCGCTGACGTGCTTAACTAGGCTTTCAGCCAATTTGCATCTTAAGCTGGGCGCGTAAATGCCGAAACCTTTGCGACGCGTGTACGGCGTAAGTTGCTCTGTGGGCATATGCTGGTGGTGGGTCACTGCTGGTGTATGCGGCATTGCAGATGTCAGCTTTCGCTTACGTGCTTAACAAGGTTTCAGTCAATTTGCATCTTAAGCTGGGCGCGCAATTGCGGAAGCCTTTTCGAGGCGTGTACGGCGCAAGTTGCTCTGTGGGCATATGCTGGTGGTGGGTCACTGCTGGTGTATGCGGCATTGCAGATGTCAGCTTTCGCTTACGTGCTTAACAAGGTTTCAGTCAATTTGCATCTTAAGCTGGGCGCGCAATTGCGGAAACCTTTGCGAGGCGAGACGGCGTAAGTTGCTCTGCGGGCATATGCTGGTGGTGGGTCACTGCTAGTGTATGCGGCATTGCAGATGTCAGCTTTCGCTTACGTGCTTAACAAGGCTTTCAGTCAATTTGCATCTTAAGCTGGGCGCGAAAATGCCGAAACCGTTGCGACGCGTGTACGGCGTAAGTTGCTCTGTGGGCATATGCTGGTGGTGGGTCACTGCTGGTGTATGCGGCATTGCAGATGTCAGCTTTCGCTGACGTGCTTAACTAGGCTTTCAGCCAATTTGCATCTTAAGCTGGGCGCGCAAATGCCGAAACCTTTGCGAGGCGTGTACGGCGTAAGTTGCTCTGTGGGCATATGCTGGTGGTGGGTCACTGCTGGTGTATGCGGCATTGCAGATGTCAGCTTTCGCTGACGTGCTTAAGTAGGCTTTCAGCCAATTTGCATCTCAAGCTGGGCGCGTAAATGCCGAAACCTTTGCGACGCGTGTACGGCGTAAGTTGCTCTGTGGGCATATGCTGGTGGTGGGTCACTGCTGGTGTATGCGGCATTGCAGATGTCAGCTTTCGCTTACGTGCTTAACAAGGTTTCAGTCAATTTGCATCTTAAGCTGGGCGCGCAATTGCGGAAACCTTTGCGAGGCGAGACGGCGTAAGTTGCTCTGTGGGCATATGCTGGTGGTGGGTCACTGCTGGTGTATGCGGCATTGCAGATGTCAGCTTTCGCTTACGTGCTTAACTAGGCTTTCAGCCAATTTGCATCTTAAGCTGGGCGCGCAAATGCCGAAACCTTTGCGAGGCGTGTACGGCGTAAGTTGCTCTGTGGGCATATGCTGGTGGTGGGTCACTGCTGGTGTATGCGGCATTGCAGATGTCAGCTTTCGCTTACGTGCTTAACAAGGCTTTCAGTCAATTTGCATCTTAAGCTGGGCGCGAAAATGCCGAAACCGTTGCGACGCGTGTACGGCGTAAGTTGCTCTGTGGGCATATGCTGGTGGTGGGTCACTGCTGGTGTATGCGGCATTGCAGATGTCAGCTTTCGCTTACGTGCTTAACAAGGTTTCAGTCAATTTGCATCTTAAGCTGGGCGCGCAATTGCGGAAGCCTTTTCGAGGCGTGTACGGCGCAAGTTGCTCTGTGGGCATATGCTGGTGGTGGGTCACTGCTGGTGTATGCGGCATTGCAGATGTCAGCTTTCGCTTACGTGCTTAACTAGGCTTTCAGCCAATTTGCATCTTAAGCTGGGCGCGCAAATGCCGAAACCTTTGCGACGCGTGTACGGCGTAAGTTGCTCTGTGGGCATATGCTGGTGGTGGGTCACTGCTGGTGTATGCGGCATTGCAGATGTCAGCTTTTGCTTACGTGCTTAACAAGGCTTTCAGTTAGTTTGCATCTTGAGCTTGGCGCGCAAATGCGGACACCTTTGCGAGGCTTTTACGGCGTAAGTTGCTCTGTGGGCATCTGCTGGTGGTGGGTCACGGCTGGTGTATGCGGCATTGCAGATGTCAGCTTTCGCTTACGTGCTTAACAAGGCTTTCAGTTAGTTTGCATCTTGATCTTGGCGCGCAAATGCGGAAACCTTTTCGAGGCGCTTACGGCGTAAGTTGCTCTGTGGGCATATGCTGGTGGTGGGTCACTGTTGGTGTATGCGGCATTGCAGATGTCAGCTTTCGCTTACATGCTTAACAAGGCTTTGAGTCAATTTGCATCTTAAGCTGGGCGCGCAAATGCCGAAACCTTTGCGAGGCGTGTACGGCGTAAGTTGCTCTGGGGGCATATGCTGGTGGTGGGTCACTGCTGGTGTATGCGGCATTGCAGATGTCAGCTTTCGCTTACGTGCTTAACAAGGTTTCAGTCAATTTGCATCTTAAGCTGGGCGCGCAATTGCGGAAACCTTTGCGAGGCGAGACGGCGTAAGTTGCTCTATGGGCATATGCTGCTGGTGGGTCAGTGCTGGTGTCTGCGGCATTGCAGATGTCAGCTTTCGCTTACGTGCTTAACAAGGCTTTCAGTCAATTTGCATCTTAAGCTGGGCGCGGAAATGCCGAAACCTTTGCGAGGCGAGGGGGCTCTGGGGCATAGCTGGTGGTGGGTCACTGCTGGTGTATGTGGCATTGCAGATGTCAGCGTTCGCTTACGTGCTTAAGAAGGCTTTCAGTCAATTTGCATCTTAAGCTGGGCGCGAAAATGCCGAAACCGTTGCGACGCGTTTACGGCGTAAGTTGCTCTGTGGGCATATGCTGGTGGTGGGTCACTGCTGGTGTATGCGGCATTGCAGATGTCAGCTTTCGCTTACGTGCTTAACAAGGCTTTCAGGCAATTTGCATCTTAAGCTGGCCGCTCAAATGCGGAAAACTTTGCGAGGCGTGTACGGCGTAAGTTGCTCTGTGGGCATATGCTGGTGGTGGGTCACTGCTAGTGTATGCGGCATTGCAGATGTCAGCTTACGTGCTTAACAAGGCTTTCAGTCAATTTGCATCTTAAGCTGGGCGCGGAAATGCCGAAACCTTTGCGAGGCGAGGGTCACTGCTGGTGTATGTGGCATTGCAGATGTCAGCTTTCGCTTACGTGCTTAAGAAGGCTTTCAGTCAATTTGCATCTTAAGCTGGGCGCGAAAATGCCGAAACCGTTGCGACGCGTGTACGGCGTAAGTTGCTCTGTGGGCATATGCTGGTGGTGGGTCACTGCTGGTGTATGCGGCATTGCAGATGTCAGCTTTCGCTTACGTGCTTAACAAGGTTTCAGTCAATTTGCATCTTAAGCTGGGCGCGCAATTGCGGAAACCTTTGCGAGGCGAGACGGCGTAAGTTGCTCTATGGGCATATGCTGGTGGTGGGTCACTGCTGGTGTATGCGGCATTGCAGATGTCAGCTTTCGCTTACGTGCTTAACAAGGTTTTCAGCCGATTTGCATCTTAAGCTGGGCGCTCAAATGCGGAAAACTTTGCGAGGCGTGTACGGCATAAGTTGCTCTGTGGGCATATGCTGGTGGTAGGTCACTGCTAGTGTATGCGGCACTGCAGATGTCAGCTTTCGCTTACGTGCTTAACAAGACTTTCAGTCAATTTGCATCTTAAGCTGGGCGCGGAAATGCCGATACCTTTGCGAGGCGAGGGTCACTGCTAGTGTATGCGGCACTGCAGATGTCAGCTTTCGCTTACGTGCATAACAAGACTTTCAGCCGATTTGCATCTTAAGCTGGGCGCTCAAATGCGGAAAACTTTGCGAGGCGTGTACGGCGTAAGTTGCTCTGTGGGCATATGCTGGTGGTGGGTCACTGCTGGTGTATGCGGCATTGCAGATGTCAGCTTTCGCTTACGTGCTTAAGAAGGCTTTCAGTTAGTTTGCATCTTGAGCTTGCCGCGCAAATGCGGAAACCTTGCGAGGCGTTTACGGCGTAAGTTGCTCTGTGGGCATATGCTGGTGGTGGGTCGCTGCTGGTGTATGCGGCATTGCAGATGTCAGTTTTCGCTGACGTGAATAACAAGGCGTTCAGTCAATTAGCATTTTAACCCTTTAATGCCCAGAGTATCACTGGCTAGACAGCCTCATTCTGACACCTTTTAGTTTTTTGGACTTTGCTCGACCTACGTGCGTAGTGGAGACATCGCGAAACCACCATTCGATAGCGAAATGGTGAGCAAAACATAATGTGGCCCTAAAGAAAGTACTACTTTTGCGATGAAAAAGAGTCAAATTTGCACATCCCCATAAAAACAGTTCAAAGATCCTGTCGCTAAGTAGACTAGTCAAGTTGCATAGCCCCAGATATGGTAGTTCATCATGTGGTATCTACCATGATCCTCTGGGCATGAAAGGGTTTAGATGCCGCAAATGATTGCTCAAATGTCGAGTAAATACATAAGTATAGTGTAGTATATAGCATAGTATAAAATATTAACATAGTATGTCCGTTGGATTTTATATTGGCAACTAAACTGTATATGCCTTATTTTTAAATAAACCAAACCAAACCATAAGGGTTAAGATGCCGCAAATGATTGCGCAAATGTCGAGTAAATACATAATTGTACAACATTATGTATATAAGTTAAAATTTACTTAATTTAATTAATAATAATTTAATATTTTAGTTTAATTTTAATTTTGATTTAATGTAAGTACAAGTTCTTCGATTTCCTTTAAATCTGTACACATTGTAGCCCCCGTGAAGGTGCATCGCAGATATAAAGAGTTGGAACCAAGCTATTGCCAATTTTTTAGTATGGGCTTTGAAAATTCAATTTTACGTTTAAATCATAGGCCCAAAAAGTTTTTTTTGTGTGCACGAAGCATCCCTTCATTAGAAATTTTTGTTAAAACTGTCGAAGTTGATTTTCACATTCGATAGCCTCATATCATATCTCAAACGTCCATGATCCATTTTTTTCAAATTTTACCCATGGCATGTGTAGTTACGCCAAAAATGTAAAAAGGCACTCAATTTTTAGAGGGCCAAAGCCAGCCACATTTTTTTCAAATTTTGCCCTAGATTTTGGATCTGAAAATAGATATAGTATATAACTCCAGATCATACGATTTTGCACACACATATGGGCGAGTACTTGGCCAAGTTTCAGTTTGATTGGCTATATCTGGTCTGTGTTATACTTTTCAAACAGACTCCTATTTATCTGCCTTTTTGCGCACTTTTACCTATGCAAATACGTGCTTTTGACAAACGCACTGAACCAAAAGTGCACCTTTAAGCAGAGATTCTTATCTGAGATAGAGGTGCCTTGGGCCTTGGGGGAGTAACACATGTGAAAATAAGCAAAATTGGAGAACTTTGATTTTTAGCCTGAGTAGCCCCTCCCCCTTAACAAGGCTTTCAGCTTTTTTAAGATGAGCGCACAAATGCCAAACCCTTGCATGTCAGTATGGCATATAGATAATCATGCATGCTTTGTTTATCATTTTGTGATGCATTGAGGTTTGCCGAATTTTTACGAAGATGGCGACAACGCTGATAATATGAGCGTAGAATCAGACGAGCTGGCGACAAGGGCACAGATCGTTACCTTGTCTGACTTTGGTTAGTCGTTGCTTTTCATTATTAAAAAAAGGTCACTTTTCATAAAATTGTTTAGTAACCGTATAAACTGTACTATACTTGATGTGAGCACTTGATTCAGGAGTAAACGCAAATCACCTACATGAAAATAAGTGGGTTTCGGCCTTCATTTTGACAAAGCGCAACCATGATCAGAACATAAATTCAGGTATGAAGTTCTTTAGTTTGATATGTACATATATATCAGACAAAAAAGGTTTTTCAGCATGAAAAATATTATTCACACGATACTTATATGCCTGTTACAGTTAATACTTAATACAGAGTAGTATTTTTCGGCTTGCAATTTGGAACGTCGGCTCAACAGAAAAGGCTGAAACGTGACATATTAGAGATGTATCGATTTTGCCTTGATGTATTATAGATATACCGATTTCGCAAGATTTGTTTATGAACAAATCAATAGTATTTTTGAAACATTGGGTGAAATTTGTGTTTTTCGCAAATGCTATTTTACTCTTTTCAATTTATCAATTGAATGGATTTTAGCAACTGTTCCATCAGTTTAAATAGATGAAAATTAGCTATTAGTTGTATAATCTGTATACTTGTGGAGAGAAGACGCAGGCCAAAGTTTTTTCTCACATTCCAGTGACGGCTAATATTTCGATCAATGCCATTTTTTGTATTTGAGAATATTTTTACACCGCAGGGTTTTTTTTTTCAAAAAAAATTGTGTGCATAATTGTGCAAAATTTTAATTTTAGTGTGCAAAATTTTATTTTTCTGTGCAAACTGTAAATGCGTATTCTTCGCCTATATAGAAGCAAATATACGCATTTTTATACCTCTAGAGGTACGTCAGTGGCCTACCCAGAAAGAAAGTTCGGGAGGGGAATGACTTTTCGATTTTTTGTAATGGGTGAAAAGGCACTTTTTAGCAATTTTAACACTCATAAAACGCCTTACAAACGCAAGGTTACTAAACCATAAAGTTGCAGGGGTCTGGGAGCGGCAGCCCCCATAAAATTATTGGCGATTTTTCCAATTTTCAGACCCAATTTGGTCAACTGGAGACTAATCAGAAATTTTTTCCGACAGAAAAATTAAAACAAAAGATATATATCTAGTAAGTAATGTTACATCAGACAGTGTACATAACACAAGTAACTGTAGCATAATATACTCGTGTAGACATACAAATGCAGGATAATGTACTTGTGTATACATGCATTGGCTTCGATGTTAGATAATAACAAGGAATAGTAAGCCACCGAGTCGAAGGGGTCTGGGGGCGCTAGCTAAATTTTTTATTTTTATTTTTAGCCATTTTTTTAATTTAGGGGTAGAAATTTTTTTATTTTCAACTTTCAAGCCAAGTTTAGTCAATTGGAGACGTATCAGAAAATTTTTCCGTAAAATACCATAAACAGCAATGGGGGGACCCTTGTGTAAAAAATCACTCAGATACTTGGGGACGCCCTTGCTGGTTGCTGCTATGTTTATGTTGATGTGCTGAAATTCTAAATATTGGAAATTACTGGCATTAGCACAGTGGCTGTCAGATGCAGATCCAAGAAATTTTTTGAGCGAGTGGAAGTCGACCCACCTTCCTTGACTTAATCTTGCAAAAATGTGTATGCCATAATTGGCGGGGATCTGGAGGCGGCAGCCCCAAAAGCCACAGCTTTTGTGGAATTTTGAAATAAAATTTTCATTAAAAAAGCAACTTTAAGCAAAACTTTGTTGGCGAATCTGGGTGATTGCGGGCCCTAGGGGCTTTAGTCCCAAGAAGCCAGAGCTTTTATAGGATTTTGAAATAATTTTTGCATTGAAAAACATTTCATCAGCAATTGTTTAGGAATTGTTCTGGGTCATTGCTGGGATCTGGGGCGGCAGTCCCCTGAAAATGCAGAAATTTTTTATTTTTCGGGCAAAATTTGTTTAATAAAAGACGAAACGGAAATTTTTTGGCCGGGCCGTAAAATTCAAAGGGGGGACCATTGTGTAAAATTTTACTGGAAAAAAATTTCTGGGGTGGAAACTTTCAGCATCCCCCCTTGGTATGTATGCCCTTGTTACGTTATATATACGTAAAATCATATCAGTGGCAGATCTAGGAATTTTTCAGGTTGGGTGGAACAATTTAGACAGTTTAGTTTAGAAACGTAGATGCCGTAGTTTGTGGAGGTCTTGGGAGCTAGAGAGTTATGGTTTTTGACAACGTGTAACACGTGTTTTAGAAAAATAAACCTCTCGCAATTTGAACAGCAATTACGCAAATCATGCGCCATTTGCCAAAAAGCAGTATAAAAACCTGATGCCGTTGATGATACCGCCAGGTATGCCATTAAATGCAGGGGTCTGGGGGCGGCAGCCCCCAGAATTTTTTTCGATTTCGCATTAAAAACAGTGCATTTTGACCATATCCCAGACCCATCGGGCACTGTGCATTATTGTGCAAAATTATAATTTTTGTGTGCAAAATTTTAAAAAAGTGTGCATTTGCACAGGGTTTTGCACAAAAAAAAAACCCTGTTACACCGGCATGGTGTGCATCTAAAAATTGTTACAAGTTGTGATTTGTGGAAAAGTCACATTTCAGGAGCGTCAATTTAACAATATTATTTTAGTCTGACTTCACCAGTTGGCCAAAATCATCTTTAACATTAGAATTGGTCGTTAGTACAGTATGGTATTTATCCAAGCCGTATATATATGTATATATTCGAAATGGTCACGTTTGAATGTTGTCTTTTAGGATTCGAAGCTGCAAAAAGACGTGTATCAATGCTGCTGCGAGTCTTGGAAGAGTCAAGAGAAGCCGAAAACGTTAATGGAGACGAAGCCAGAGAGAATGATCTATCACTGTATTTGGAAACTGTGATCAGCTTCGAGCACACTAACATGGTAGTGTTAGTTGTTTGTCCAGTCTTTTTTTATTTAAAAGTCTTTTTTTAATTTAGGATTTTTTGCTATTTTTATTGACCACTAACATACATGGGCGCAGGGGAGCTTTATACGCCAGAATGTTTTGGAAGTAGCTCACAATGGCAAAAATAATGGCTCACGTAGCGAAAAACTTGCTCCGCACCGCACCCTCCTCCTCCCCCCCCCCCCCGGTGGCTCAGCCTCACGTATTAAAGCTGCCCACGTATGGTCATTAATGTATGAAAAAATACTTTCCTTTAGTAAAGCAAAGATATTTTCGTAATCGTAATGTCTACGTATTGTGTGTCCTTGGAAATCTGTAATGATTAGAAAAGTGTGGTAGATGCCTAGCGAATTAAAACGTGACACAACACAAACATCACTACGTTTAACTTTACGAGGTTTATAATCGTATGTAAAAAAGTTTTTTTCGGAAATATATAAGCTATTTTCAAAGATTATTCTGTTGGCAAAATGTAATATTCTGTCGAGGGTCGACTTTCATTGAGCTGGCATTTTTTTAGGCAAAATTTTATTGGGGGGGGGGGGGGGGCACCGACCAAAATGGGGGGCGCACAAAATTGACGATAAAACACTATTTTTAGGCGAAAAACGGTCATTGTACGTTAACTGTTACGTTCTTATACGTTATTATAGCTACACTCAGTGCTTTTTGCGTCAAACGCCGCACTTTTATTCTGAAATGTCGCACTTTTTCCGGCCATGTGCGTCTACTGACGCACTTTTTTTCGGCTGAGGCTGAAAGAAGTCAAAGCTGATTTGGCCAAAAAGTGCCAAAATTGACACTTTCGTCGCGGAATTTTAGAAAAAATTCCCAAACTTGCATCAGAACCGTCAAGTTTGTAACATTTTTTCCATGTGTCTAACGTTTCAAGCTTGATCGACACTCTACAGATGCAGTTGGTTTCAATGACAGTTTACAACCTATTATGAGTAGTAGTTGATTAGAAAAAAATCATTTCGAAAAATGCTCACACCCAGCAAGTGTCTTAAAAGCATCAATTAATGTCGTAATTAAGGTGGTAGTAACGTTTTCGACAGTTTTGCAGGAGTAAAACTTGACAACTTACGATCAATTTTCAAATCAATAATAATAGTACCAAGAGTACATAATAGCGTCTCACTCTATATAGAAGAAGAGTGAGACACTCTCCAGCCTGCCTGTGTTCTAGCACAGGCAGATGCGCTAGTCGTTTTCAGGCTACATGTTGACATTCTATGCAACATGTGACTGGCCAATCAGCGCGTAGATTCCCTGCGTAACACACTTTAGTATATAATCGCTGATGCGTTGATAAGCATTAAGATAGAGTTAAAAGCTTAATAACTCATTATTTATTCATAGTCTGCTTGCAAAAACATTAAAAAAGGTTTGCAAATACCTCTAGGGATATTTTGGCAAACTTTCAGCGAAATTGATTGAGAAACTTTTGAGATATAAACTTTTATGAATTTCTTCAAATTTTCTCAATCAATTTCGCTGAAAGTTTGCCAAAATATCCCCAAAGGTATTTGCAAACCTTTTTTAATGTTTTTACAAGCAGACTATGAATAAATAATGCGTTATTAGCCTTTATCCCTATCCCGTTTTATGATTGGAGCACGTGCACAGGCGTCGGCCAATCAGAGAATAGAAGCTCGCTTCTGATTGGCCAGTCACATGTTGCATAGAATGTCAACATGTAGCCTGAAAACGACCAGCGCATCTGCCTGTGCTATAACACAGGCAGGCTGGAGAGTGTCTCACTCTTCTTCTATATAGAGTGAGAAGCTATTATGTACTCTTGATAGTACGCATATTAATTTAGAAACCTATCAACTATAATGGGATGAATGCTTGCTAAAATAGCTTGAAATAGTCATTTTTAATTTTCGCAAAAAAATATTTTTCAGCCAGTTACGGCAATTTTTAGTAAATTTTAAGTTTCGCTAAGCCAAAGTAGTAGCTAGTCAAAACGGCCGTTTATTGAAAAAAGAAAAAATTGACACACGGGCATGTCAAAAACCTTCAATTTAGATGCCAAACCTTATCCTTCCACGTTTGTATTTTTGAGATTACGTCACATTTATGTAACATTTCTTTTTGAACTATAGTACATTACACAAAAGTCCGCAAAACTTGACAGCTACTAGAAGGATTTTGTTTAAAATTTGGGATAAATTGGCACGCATATGTGTCTACCTTGTACAAAAATTTCGAAAATTTTCTAAGCTTAAATTTTGCTTTACATCAAATTCACTCGCAGAATTCTGTAAAAAAGTACTTCCGTGGACTAAATCTCAAGTCTCGATGTTGCAATCTTTTCATGCGTTATTTTACACGTTTTTTAGACAATTTCTGATGTGTCAATTTTTTTATTTGTTTTAATTCAGCGTATTGCGTGAAATAATTAGATTCGAAAATTTGTATATTTTCCAAAATTCGAAAAAATTCAACTTTGAAGGTCCGTAACTTCTTTTCTGCATCACATAAATGCACCAAACTTGGCATTAAAACTCACCCTGTTGTTGTCTGTGTCGGTGCAAGGAATAAAATTAGTTGGGGTTAAACTGTCAATTTTACAAGCAAAACATGAAAAATGCAAAAATTAACGAAATTCGACTACTTTAACAGTGTCTGCTGACCAGCTTGTTACAGATTTAAGCTAAATAATGTGCATAAGTGTAGTTTTGGTCAAGTTCTTTAACGTGAAAAAGACAGCTACTAATTTTATTGAGTCAATCAAAAGTTATAACAAGTTATAAAAACTGTCGAAAACGTAACTACCACCTTAATCAATTAATTTCCCACCCCCCGAAATTTTTTCCCAGTGATTTTTTACACAAGGGTTCCCCTTTGGTTTTTATGGTCCGGCCGGAAAAATTTTGTGATACGTCTTCAATTGACCAAATTTGGCTTAGAAATCAAATTTTTTTTCTGGGGGCTGCCATCCCCAGACCCCTGCGACTCTGTGCTTACTATTCATTCATATTATCTTTCATCAAAGCGTATGCATGTATACACAATACATTATGTTATGCTGCGTACATACATTATGCTACATTATGCTGCGTTTGCATGTCTACACGAGTATATTATGCTACATTTTTTTACGTGTGTAATACGTTGTCTGATGTGATGCTCCCATCTTTTGTTTTAAATTGTGTCTGAAAACATTTCTGATACGTCTTCAGTTGACCAAATTCGGTCTAAAAATTAGAAAAGTTGCCATTTTTTTTCTGCGGCTACCGTCCCCAGACCGCTGCAACCTTGTAATTTAATAATCTTGCGTTGGTATGGTGTTTTATGAATTTTAAGGTTGCTAAAAAGTGCATTTTAACCCATTACAAAAAATGTCATTCCCCCCGAAATTTTTTTCTGGGTACGCAACTGCCAATAGGTATAAGATGGTATAAGATGGTGTAAGATGCTAGTATCAAAATTTGGAATAGGAGAATTCTATTATATGAGCTGAAACTCTGCTGCGTGTTTACAGTGTTAATAGTTCAGTTCCTTTCAACCTACATAATGTGGATTTACTGGTCCTTCTTATTAGCTGTCATAAAATGCTATTTATGTTCACATGAATACATTATTTTGCATTTACTTGTCTAATAAACTGGCTAATGTGACGTTCCCCCCTTTGGCTTAGCTTTCCTGGTCGGAAAATATTTCTGATGAGCCTCCATTTGACCAAAGTCAGCCTAAAATTGGAAAAGGTGTATAATTTATAGTCTCCAATTTATTGATCAAATTTGACCTAAAGATAAAAATTTCTCCAGTTTTTTTCTGGAGGCTGCCGCCTTCAGAAACTATATTTAGCAAAAAAGACCGAAAAACCCCGCAAAGCGACATCACTGCAGCTAAAAACTAGCTAAATTCCATTCTGAAAACAATTTTGCGATATGGGGGGCACTTTATCTATCTGAAATGGAGGGGGCGACTAAAATGGGGGCTCCCCCCAGCCCCCTCCCACTAAAAATATGCCAGATGAGTGGGATACTTTTAGCTTTTAGAACAAAATCTTATAGGTCTACTAATTCCAGAACAGCTTTTTCGTTTTGAATCTGTGAACGCTAGCTACCTTTACGGAAAAACACTAAATACGCAATACGTACTGCCCGCCAACGCTTGCTGTTGACCCTTTCCAGTTTTTTAATTATAGATTCGATCTCTAGGTGCTTTGCTGCGCTACCTTCACACACGGAAGATTGGCGATATTCTGCCGTTTGGAGTGTTTGGCTTTGGCATTGTCAGTGTTCGACTGCTAAAATTGTAATTGAAACTTTTTATTTTATGGTCCTTATGCAAAATGTGTGTAAAACTGTTTATATTTTAGTCTAAATTGTTTGTTGCCTTTTTTAAATGAGTTTTTGCCAAATAATGAACTGTCATGCTGTCCGTTATTGTGTTTGTGATGGCGGTGCCGGTAACTAACATTGTGTATTTCATTGTTTCAGGGAAAAGCTGATGCAGCTTGATGCAGGCACTATCAAGTAAGCCAGGAGCGTAGTCAGGGGGGTGGGATGACTTTCGGAGATTGTAGATGTTTGGCCCACATATTGGGACTTTTCGTCGAATTCAGTCATTCATGATGTCGCTGTTTTCTTTTGAATTTTGATTGTTTAAACAGTTTCTTAATATTGTATTGTCAATAAGGTAACACAAAACACCGAAACTTAAGTCATTGCTTGTCTACGGTGTGCGTTGGTTCAATTGATAAGTTGAGGCATTTTTTACTTGCTTTGAGCTGAATTGACACTTTGCTGAACGCAGTTCGTTGGAGATTGATTGTGCTTTTTTCAGTGCTTTGCAAGTTTTCTGCTTGGAATTTCATCCTTCTGTGTACAAGGCTGGAAAAGGCTTCAAAGAAGGATTGAGTCTGTATGGTATGGTGTTTTTATTCAAGTGTTCCGGTTCATTATTTTTCATCCGTATTTTTTATTTATATTATTAAGAAGAATACATAATCGTCTCACTCGTAGAGCGCATTTTTTTCCGGATTCAACGGACTGGACTAGTCCGAGGTTTAGGAGTGAAATATCGGACTAAACGAGTTAAAATACATCAGCTGCCTAATTTAGTCCGAACTCTTTCATAAACTAGTACTGGACTGGACGGATTTAACATGCACACTGGGAACAACTTGGACTTCCAGCCCACCAAATATCAAACATTTTTCTGCAGAATCACCAACGTGCAAGAATCGTCGAAATCGTTACTAACACATTAACAGCATAAGTAGCTAAGTCTGTTTTGTTTGACTAAAAGCAGCGCGCTAAAGTTTAAGTCAGTTTAATCCGGAGGTCTTGAAATGGCCGATGAGTGAATCCAATTAAAATTAACCGTTTAATCCGGTATAGGAATAGGCCCTCCCCTCAGTGAAAGTGAAACACTTTCCTGCCTGCCTGCGTTATATAGTGCAGGCAGATGCGCCTCGTTGGCTCTGGCCTACCTGTTTAACTTTTATGTGGCCAATCAGAAGCGACTTGCTGATGTGCTTCAGTCAACACACAGAACGATAATAGCTGCAATGACCGCCTTCAGTAATGATTGGAGCAGGTGAACTCGCCTGTGTGCTGATTGGAGCACGTGGCACGTGCACAGGCGGTTGGCCAATCAGAATAGTAGCTTGCTTCTGATTGGCCGCCTGCCTGTTTAACAAACCGTAAACAGGTCCGCCCGAAACGACGAGCGCAACTGCCTGCGCTATAACAAAGGCAGGAAGCAGAGCGTCTGCTTCTTCTATAAGAGTGAAACACATTATGTACTCTTGACGCTGTTCCATGCCATGCTGATTGACTGGTTTTTTTGAATCATAGCTAATTTGACTTGATTAGCGAAAATTAGTGACCTTTTTCATAAATTTAAATGAAAGCGACATAACAGGGTTAACTGGCATATTTTTAGGTATAATTTATGGGGGGGGAGCGATGGGGGGTCGCCGACAAAAATGGGGGGGGCGCACCAAATTCACGATGAAACACTATTTTTAGGTGAGAAATGGTTATTGTACGTTGAATTTTATGTTTTTATACGTTATTATTGCCACACTGATATTAAATTTAGCAAAAAAGGTACCCAAAACACTACCAAAGCGACATCGCTACCGCTAACAAGCAAAGCCCAATGCAAAATGGGCCTAAATTATCAAACTTATAATATCACTTTGTGAAACAAAAACTGCTGCGCAGCAAATGATCTTCCCAATGGGAAGTTGTATGTAATCTCAAGTTGACAGTTCCAGTTGTAAGAGTATGTTTTGTAACTGTACAGCATAAATCAGTCATAGATACTGGTTTCGACTGAGCACCATGTTTTGTAACTGTACAGCATAAATCAGTCTTAGATACTGGTTTCGACAGAGCACCATTTTTTGTTTGCTAGATCAATGTCTGGCTGAAAAGTTCATAATTTCATGATCATAAATTGTCGTGACACTGTTTTGTTGGCAATTTTTCTTGAAACAGTGGGCAGTTATTTGAAATTGTATCCATGAGCAATTACATGTCTAAGCATAATTTTGTTGAACAAAACGCTTTAAAAGATCAATCAATGATTTCACTTATGAAGGCTCCGTTAAACTGTAAATTCAACTTGAACTTGTCTCTCAGTCAAAAGTTTACAAGATATTGGTTTGTGTTGTAACAACCACCACTGTATTTCGTATATACAGGCTCAGACTTGCAAATCTTCTATTATGCAAATGAACTTTACTTTACGTATGTTACATATTCAGTATTCACCACAGACAACCACACACTGAAAACAGCCAGCTGCTGAACATCGATAGAAACACACAACACACAATAAGACACATTTCGCACGCACATTCACGCTCACGTACAGCCGCACAATAACACTGCTCCACACATACACGAACGCACGCACAACTTAGTCCCAACTACACGCTTTCATTGCGAAGACCTCATTCTAAAGAACCCTGCTGCGCTGTGGCGCAGCAGGAAAAAGTCGCTAAAACGGCCTTTCAGATTAAAATTTTGGGCCATGGGGGGCACCTCATCTGAAATGGGGGGAGCGAGACCAACATGGGGTGGGAGCGCCCCCCCAGCTCGCCCCCACTAAAAATATGCCAGGTTAAGTTCATTAGACAAGTATATATATGGGATTATTATAGATGTCTTAGTGTCTTACATAAGCAAATTCTTTACACAATAGATTAGTAAAGTCAGTAAAGGCTTGTGCAGTCAATTCATTCTCAATCTTTGTCAACGTTTCAGAGTGTAGTCTACATCTTTTAGCTTTCTATTTCTATTTCTGTATTTTTAGCATAATTATGATTATTATGAACTCCATTTTAGGCTTGGCCAATAAATGCACTAGCAAGCCGGGCGTGTTGGAGCTAAAGTAATTTTTCAAAATGTTTTCCATTGTTACTCATTAAAGTTTGCTTTTGTTTTGATGTTTTAGTTGTACATGTCACGTGATAACTCACTAACCTACAATAGTATATACTACGGTAGTAATTGATAAATTAGCATTATGAGATAGTTTGATAGAAGTGTGCATAAGCTCATTTGGTTGTAATTTTGTTTACCCTAGTACCAGAATCAAAAATCTTGGGGCCGCCTCATTAACCTGGGGCAACCTCATGCCCTCAGATCTCTTCGTGTTGCTGTGTTTATGATAGTGCTTTCGTTTTATGGTCTTAAACTGTAGCTGGTGGTGTTGATCGCCCAAAAACGGCATGAAAACCCTGAGGTTGATTTCAGTTTTTAAAGTTTTATAAGACGTAGTTGTAGTTCAACTGGTTTGTTGTTTAGTATTAAATTTTAAGGTTTTTATTTTGTAGGCGTTGGTTTTTGTGCCCGCTTTCGAATATTGGGGAAATTCAAGCTCGCCAGGAAGCCGTTCAATTTTTCAGTCAAGATAGAAATCGCGATTTGATTTATGCCGTGCGCAAAACCTTGAAGGACGTGAAAAATATATCTGTATGTTATATGTTTGTAATCATAATTATGTTTTTCTGTACGAGCCATTTCCATTGTCTTTGGAACGAATCTTTGTTGTTGATATCATTCAGTTAGATTGTGTCTGCAAGCTTGCTGTATGGGGAGACTAACAGTTAGCCTAGTGTATTAGTCAAATCAAGAGTACATAATAGCGTGCCACTCTATATAGAAGAAGAATGAGACACTCTTCAGCATGCCGGTGTTTTAGCGCAGACACATGCGCTCGTCATTTCAGCCCACATGTTTAAGTTTCATTAAACACGTAGATGGCCAATCAGAAGCGAGCTCGTGCTGCATGTGCTCCATTCAGCATGCAGGCGGCCTAACGTGCACCAATCAGCACTTAGGTAGACATGTCTTCTGCGGTTGGTATGGTTACGTGACTACTGCTTGGAGCACGCGCATAGGCGTACGGCCAGTCGGAAAAGGAGCTCGCTCGGAAAAGGAGCTCGCTTGGCCATCTACATGTTTATATAAGTTTAATGAAACTTTAAAATATGAAACCTTTCAAGCATCCTACATGTCAAATAGTAAAAATAGTAACCATCATTTGCAAAATTATGCTAACTTTGTAGTAGATTTCTAATTAATTGCTGGCTTCGAATTGTGCGAATAAAGTGGGAATTAAAATGGCAGTTTAATTGGACTTGTTTGAGCCGCAACCTTTTAAGGCATGTCACATGAAACATCTGGAAAACCCTAGGGGGTGGTTGGGGCATCAAACCTTGCCCCAAATAACTGAGTCTGCGAGAGTAACTAGGCTGGTCCGTAAATTCTGATAGTAGCACCAGTATGGGCGATTCTACGCTGGCACCGGAGTTTTAAAAAATATCAAGTTGTTAGAATAGCGGGAGAATTTGTCAATTATTCTCATGCATCCGGTCGCTAACAATGCTAAGTTTCTCTCACGTCATACGTCATTTTCTCTCACGTCATTTTTTTCAAATTTAATCATTAATTTAGCACGTTTCAAAGTATCTCAAAATTATAAAAATTGATACATTAAAATCGACCCCCCAAGGGCTGGTCTCGGTCGTGTAGGTCTAGTTTGTGTGGTCTCGGTTGCCTGGTCTCTGTCTCGTTCCCGGTTGCCAACCCGAGACTTACCAAACCTTGTAATTGAGTATAAAAAAAACCTTTCCTCGAAATCGTTACGACCATTTTAAACCCAGTTTATAATCGTCCTTATCCTTGTCCCGATCGTTCTTCTTTCAATACTTCATTAATTCTTTCAGCCATTCTTTCACTACTTCACTGTCAGTAGTTCACCGAAAATTGTTCTTGTCTTTGTTTTTATGTACTTGAAGCATGTTTTTTTTGTGTAAAATATGGTGTATTTACACATCGGCCGCCTAATTTACACAGCAAAAAAATAAAAATACACACTGATTTACACAGCCTCATTATTCCCCAAAAGTTGATTAAACGGCCTATTTTGGTTGTAAAATTTACAAAAATTCGCGAAGTGGCGATTGCAGCCTGTAACCTTTTTGTGTTAACAAAATTCTTTTTTTTTCTTGAAGACAAGTACGAACCGCGCTTTAGTGGAATATTTTATATTTAATAATATTGATGTTTGTGTTTTAGCCAGTGCTGAAGCGAATGAGATTCTCGGCAGTTGCTGTAGCGGATTGGCTAGCCATTTACAATGTAAGTGTAGAAAACGAGATGAAGCAATTGCATTTTGGGTGCAGGAAGTTTTAAGAATCAAGTTGGAAATTTCACCAAGCGCTCATGGGCCATAGCCCATCAAATAGTATATATATATATATATATATATATATATACCGATACAAGTGTAATGGTACTGGGGGGGGGGGGCTCCGGCCAAATTTTGGGGACCCTCGTCCTCCCGATTGCCCAAAAATACCTTAAATTTTGCAAAAATTTGTAAAGTTTTCCTAAAAAAGTGCCATTTTTACTAAATTTAGCCCAAATTTTCGGGACAATCCCCCTGGCTCCTCGATTTTTTTGTGGGAGAGTCCCCCCATCCCTCCCTCATACATGTAGTATGACTGTATCGGTTTCACAGTTTCTGTGCATTTTCCTTCCTGTAGTGGAACATTGAGCAATAAATTAATCAGGCCCGAATATCAGGTACGGTTTATTTGTCTGGATAATGTTCCTAATTGATTTTTTGGACTAAACAAGTATTTTTGTTATGCTTTTAGACTTTGTTTGCTGCATATTCTGTTTCCAATTGTTTGAAAAGTCATGCAGTAGATGTGCAATTGTTAAGTCGTGTAAGTTTACCATAATATCATTCATTGACACTTTGTATTATTGTGCTATTCTCTGCTTGTTCTGGCTACCTTTCGTGTTACGTGATTATTACCCTATTATTAGCACAAATCGATTGCGTCGGGGTGCATTAGTACAATAGACGTTAATTAAGCAAAGCTCGAATTACCAAAAAGAAGAGAAAATTCTATAATTTTACCAAAAAATGTATGTACCGAACGTAAATGCTTCCGTATTTACTCAGCTTACTGAAGGCGTTTTTAACCTTTAAGTTTCGTAGCCACCGTGGTGTAGTGGTTGCTCACTGGATCTGTAATCCATTGGTTACTGGTTCGAGTACAGCAGGGGGTCGACTTTTTTTAAAAATTCGCTTGGGCGCTTTTGGGGTCAAAAATTTTTTTCCAGTTTTTTCTCAAAAACTTGTCTCTACTCTGGGGGCTCTCACACGAATTGCATATTCTCGTTAATAAAGTCTTGTGCCAATGCTTTTACAAGCTCAGCCTAAGATTTTTCCGCCTTAAACGAACAGTTACCTATTCTACCCAAGGAGCCGCCCGACAAGGGTATTTTCCTTACTTATAGTACTTAATCTAATCTAGTTATTTTATGACAATGACCTGGGAAAAAGCGGCGACTTGGTAATCAAAATCGCTCATTGTTCAACACTTTTCGGTCAGACAGTAATGAGTTTCTCTTTCGATTTTATTTTCAGCTGGTTTCTACTTCCATGGATTTTGAACATTTGCTTCAGATTATGACAACAATTGTATGTTATTGTGATTTTGTAGTTTTGCGGGTTGTCAAACAGGGGGTACGGGATTGGATTAATTTTTACTAGTGTAAATTTTTGTGAAACATATTGTCCAACGTGAGTTTGTGCAGCATTTACTTGATTTATTTCAGTGAATAAGTGAGAATTTGTTGATAACATTACATTGTCTAACATAAGCTAAGACAGACATTATTGCAAAATCAACGGGGCTGGGACTGGGAACGGTTGGAAAACGCGGAAGTTAACGGATAATGCCATTTTGTGCTCAAAAAGCAGCATGTTTGTCCACTACTCCGTTTGTAAGTAAAGATTTTATACATCTGTGAGTTTTAAAGAATTTGATAAAATTTGTGGCTCAATACGTAACCTGCTAAACACTCTAGTTGTCCCACAGAGGCCTGCATCACGGCCCGCGGCCCGGCCCGGCCCGGCCGGGCCCGCGGGCCGGGCCGGGCCGGGCCTGGCTCAATAGCCAACGGGCCGGGCCGGGCCGCGGGCCGAAAGCTGACGGGCCGGGCCGGGCCACGGGCCTGACTTCGCGGACAAATAATTTCTGATACGTCTCCAGTTGACGAAATTGAGCCTAAAAATCAAAAAATTCTCTATGTTTTGCTGGGGGCTGCCGCCCCCAGACCCCTGCGACTCTGTGGGTTAATATTCCTTGTTATTATTTTTCAGCAAAGCTAATGCATGTACACACGAGTACATTATGCTGCATCTACTGGTGTGACGTTCCCACTTCCCACCTTTTGTTTTAATTTTTCTGAGATGCGTCTCCAGTTGACCAAATTCAGTCTAAAAATTGAAAAAATCTCCAATTTTATCTCTATGGGCTGCCGCCCCCAGACCCGTACGGCCTGCAACTTGGTTGCTTAGTGGTCTTGTGTTTCTAATGCTAAAGTGTTAAAATTGCTAAAAAGTGCATTTTAACCCATTACAAAGAAATGGTAAGGTCATTCCCCCACATTTTTTCTGGGTACGCCATTGGTACGAGTAACACTATTTGAAAATGCAATATGAGGAGTCTACGGACAACTGACCTTTTTTCCTGCCAACGGGCCGGGCCGGGCCGGGCCGACAGACGACTCTGAACGGGCCGGGCCGGGCCGGGCCTGAAAATGGTCCTAACGGGCCGGGCCGGGCCGGGCCGACGACGGAAGGCAACGGGCCGGGCCGGGCCACGGGCCGAAAAAATAGGCCCGTGCAGGCCTCTATCCCACACTCAAGCGTAACTTAGTTGTTGTAAAAAGAATGTCCATTTTTAGATTGATTTTGAAGAAATGGGTTCTAATCGGGACAAGTTTTATGTGAAGCCCGGTGTGGATAAACAGCTGGATAAGGGTAAGAATACCAGTCTTTACATTGTACATCGAAGATACCTCAAAAACGTATTTAAAATACTTTTTAGCACTTTAATGTGAATGTGTCAAATTCAAATAAGTGAACTGACTTCAGAAAAATTGTTTTTTTTTACTTTTTACTGCCTTATGACCTCATGTTTAGCTGATTTGCTAAAACATTCTTAGATTTGGCGATTGCTCTTGCAACTTTAATCAATGCTTAAACATGCATACATGTACACGGGGTCTCGGTATTGGGGGGCTTGTTCCGGATTTTTGTATTTTTTCGCGATTTTTTCGGTTTCTGCTAATTGTTGAAGCCTTTTACACCGATATGGGCGAATTTTAAGTTTTCTGGCACATTTTTTCTGCACCATCGAGGGAGGCTTGTTGATGGGTCAAATTTGAGAAGGGGTTTGTCCCGAAATATGGAACCTGTGGTGGGGGCGGGGGCTTGCCCTTTGCCAGACCCCCGACCCCATGTGACATGTATATCTGTGCTAACATGCATACTTAAAACCCATTAATCAATGTTATTTGTTTTTATGTCAGTGAAAAAGAAATACGATGCTCTGCCGGATATTATGACCAGCGTGGCTCGGCAGGAGATGGAAAGTCTGGGCGATCGTGTGACAGACTGCAGCGTTACTTACATTCCTTTGGTTTGTCTTTTTTCTTCTTTTGTTCACTTTTCGTCAGCAAAGCTGGTCCGATTGGGAAACAAACAGTAAACAGGTTATTGTTATCCTGAATATTATGAGTCAGCTTGTGCTTTCCGTCCAACTTTTTTCGCTCAGATGTTTTCTATTCGTGCAAAAGTGCTGTTGTATTTTTTAGATCGGCTATTTGTTGCGAATTCCCAAGGATCCGTCCTGGGAAAAAGTGGAAGACTACGAAATGGACGGTTTGGATTTTGTGTATGTCTCGGATGATCTGGTTCACTACAAAAGCCCGCTGACACGGTTAGCTTTGTTACCTTTAGTTGCTTGAATAATGAATAGTTTAAGTAGTCCTTGAACAGTTCATCCTACTGCGACTTCCAGCTTCTTTTTAGATTCGGACTAATTTACTTACTAGCTTTATTAGCTCATTTATTTTAGGTTTATTAAGTTTCACGGTATTCGATTTAGGCTACATCTCTTTTTGACACGTAAAGGTAAAAGTTACTATTCCAAAATGGCTTGGAAATTTGGAATACACTATATAAAATAGAAAACAAAATAAAGCACAGAGAAAGCCGGAAAAGTATTACATAAAATAGAGTACGAAATAAAACAAAGAAAAAACCACCGAAAAAGTTGCTTGTTTTTGAAAGTTTTTCTAGTTTGGAATTAATGCAAACAGAGATGCAGGGCAGCAATCAGCGAAGCGAAAGGGGTACTCAACCCAGCGAGGGCAGATGGGGTGGTCATGTTTTGTTTGATTTCCGGCGACAGCCGTAAAAACATCGCAGTTTTGCGGTTTTTAACTGTAACCCCCCCATCTAATTTCTCAATCTACCTAACACCTACAATAAGCTAATAGGGCAACTCGACGCCTATCCGCCTTTGTCCCAAAAGACGCCAGTAGGCCCAGCTTATTATCATAAGAATAAGCAGGAAAGGGGAAGTGGCTGACTAACGGGGCGTAGGTTCACTTGTGTGGTGTATTTTGGTGGCGGATGGTTTGGTGCTAGTAAACGAGCTGCTGTAATTGTTTGTGGAGTGGACTTAGTATTGTGAAATAGTTGCGAGTTGTGAAGATTTGCGAGTTGCTGATTAGGCTGTTTAATTGCCTCCTTTTGGTAAGTGAACTGATTTTAAAGCGGACCATTTAGGGGCTGCTACATGGCATGAAGACATCATCGATGTTCCTTCAGTGCCCACTCCAGAGAGCACAACACAGTCAGCAACGAGCAACAACGACGTTTCTCAACCCATAAACTCATCTGAATCGCAACCCACCCAACCTGACCTGAGTTGCCGCTACATCTTCGTCCATGGCAATCACGAACTCTCTGTCAACTATCAATGCCGCCCAGAAATTAATGTAGCCAGCCTCTTGTTCCCAACACCCAAAACCTTAGGAGAATACATCCATCTGTTCCAACTCGGCTTGGTCGAGCAGGCAAACTTTCTTCGTACCCAGACCTTCTCCGCATCCGAAATGGATAAATACCTTGCATCCATTCGCGAAACGTACCAATCCATCAACGGACCCTGGGTCTTCAATAGGGACGATATTTGGGTCACCGTGTGGATGCACGCTGCTAGCAGCAACAAGAAAATTCTGCAGACCTTGCTGACGCCGCGTGCATCCTACGTTGTCTTGGGAAAGCACATGTTTTGGACATGCGGCTCTCCTAGAAAGCCCTTCAACCCAGACGCGGACTTCCTCGGTTTTGACAATCACGGGCGCATTCTCAATCGCGCAAGTTATTTGCTTCAAAACGGAGTCGATCCACCCTTTGATATAATCGATCTGTGTTTTGAACGATTCTTGAGTGGCCCCCCGCGTTCAATTTTGCTCCTCGGTGACTTCAACGTCAAATACCTCAAGCAAATTGAAACGGGGGATGTACTGTGTCACCAGGACTTGCGGCTCGGACACCTTCCTTACGCGCTAAAGAAATGCGACCCAGAACTGTACTCATACTTGATTGTGACCGCAGTGACCCATGACCTGTATCGGGACTCGCGTCGATGGCCTGATGACTTCGCCGCGTTCGTCGACGCTACCCGTCACCTCCTCACATCCATCTTCTTGATCGGTCCAATCTCATATCCACGCGACGGGCCTCCGGCCGAGCGAGTGCGACAACTCGATAAATTCCTTGCTGAAAGCTGCGCCCAAGCCGACATCCGGTACGTATCGATGATCGACTTCCAACCATTTACCCTCGACCCCTCTAACCCGATCGCACCGTTTGAGCGCAACGACCCACTTCGGTACCACTTGGCTCGAAGCGCACTGCCCGACTTTATCTGGGAGTTTGGCGACCACAACCCCCATTTTCGCAAACCCCAATTCTATTTCTCCTCCATACCCTATCGCCAAAACCCCATCGTTAAATGCCAGGTACCGCCGCCTCGCATCGTGACCATCGAGCCCGACCGCTCAGCCGCCCCGATCGCAGACGCTGTCCGACCCGCATCGGACGGCCCCGATCCATCCCGCGATGCTGATTCTGAGCCCATGGCTGAGGAATTGCAAAACTCTACCCCTGTCCGCGATGAAGCTCTGACCCCCGTTGCCAACGTCGAGTCGGAGATGTGCCAAGAACAGCAGAGCGAACCCTCACCTGAATCCCCTATTGGCGAGCCTCCATCTGAAGACCCCATCCACGAACCCACGACCGAGTCCCACTCCCCTCCCACATCCGACACGCATACCTCGACCGCTGGCCCTGCCCATCATCAGCCAAACGCGACCCTCCATTCCGTCAACGCGACCCTCCATTCCGTCAACGGCTCCGAAACCTACCACCTCCACGGTTGGATACCCCTTTACATGAATGGCCTGGGGTTGCCCCTAATCATCATTCCTCCCAGACTCCGCTATCCACTCAACATCCAAATCCATACCGCCGAGACCGCCCAGGTCACCGCACCCCATCCGCCCCCCGCGCCAAATCAAGCCACCTGAACAGACTATCTGCTGCGTCAACACTTAGAAATACCTACTAACTCAGGAAACTAACACTGTCTCAAACTGTTAAACACAAACTGTACCTCATAGTTATTGTTTTATTACAGCTTCGTGCCTTATTGTATGTTCACTTTTTTATTATTAACTCAGTCTCAGTCATATCTACACATGTTATTGATCGTTCATTGTTTTACCCATTCATATACAGTGTCATTGATAACATTACCTACTCAAGTTAGTCACGCAGCTTCCCTGGGACGAGGACGTCCGTTTTTGAGGACCCCCGTGTAACCCCCCCATCTAATTTCTCAATCTACCTAACACCTACAATAAGCTAATAGGGCAACTCGACGCCTATCCGCCTTTGTCCCAAAAGACGCCAGTAGGCCCAGCTTATTATCATAAGAATAAGCAGGAAAGGGGAAGTGGCTGACTAACGGGGCGTAGGTTCACTTGTGTGGTGTATTTTGGTGGCGGATGGTTTGGTGCTAGTAAACGAGCTGCTGTAATTGTTTGTGGAGTGGACTTAGTATTGTGAAATAGTTGCGAGTTGTGAAGATTTGCGAGTTGCTGATTAGGCTGTTTAATTGCCTCCTTTTGGTAAGTGAACTGATTTTAAAGCGGCCCATTTGGGGGCTGCTACATAACTCATGTTCGCGACACTTTTTTGCCGCAGCCGGAAAAATTTTGAGATTTTTCGATTTTTTTGTTCAATTTTGGTGAACTTTTTTGGCACTCAAGGTTGAATAGGGGGCTGCTTGCTGCTGGATGGGGAGGGGGTGCCGACCTCTCTGAGGGGGGTGAATACCCCGCTTGCTATGTGCATCTATGAATGGAAAGTATTTTTGATAGAAAACGTTGGGTAGTGCTAAAGTAGAATGTCAAAATGACGTTTAAAAGTATTCTCTACTGTGGTGTGGTTGATGCTTGAGTGTTTGTTTAGACAGTTGGATCAGCAGCTGGGTGATCTGAAATTTGACATTTTGGATCGAGAAACATCGATTATGCTTCGACTGCAGAATATGATCATTGGAAAAGCAATGATGTTGCAGGATATCGTCAAAAACATGGCGCAGCTTGATTGGTAATGAGCATTTTGCAACCTTGCCCTCACGAATCAAACCCCAGTCCGAAACACGAGGATGAGTCACTCACCCTTAATTTGACTCCAGTCTAAAACGAAGGGTGGGTTACTGGGTTACCCTCCGGGTTTTGGACCCTTGTGCCGGTCAAAACACCCTAAATCCAACTTTTTGTCTGTCAGATGTTTGAGCGTTGTGGTTGTTCAAAACTTCCACCGTTTTGACTACTTGGGTCTCATTTGCGAAGGGGCTGACTCCTGCTGAGTTTACGACCATTTCAATTGGTGGTGGGGGGGGGGGCAACTAACGTTCTTTCCCTTTGGTGAAGAGGAGGCTAGTATGGCCTCATTCGTGGGCTGTTTTTGGAGAGAATGGTAATTGGTAGTAGTGCTGGCATCGGGATGCAGGCCACGAATTGGTGGAGTGTCATATTACTCAGTATAATAGTATTATGATGTTTCTTTTATTTATTGCTTTTATTAAGTAGTAGTATTGCACCATAGAAAACTTCAGTTGAGTTGAAAAATGTGAATAACGTATATAATTTTATTGTATACAAAATGTTCTTATTGTATCTTACTGCTGTTATCAGGGGCAGATCTAGGGTGCGGCCCTCCCCCTAATTTTTTTCCAACCCAAGTGAAATTTTACACACGCTTTGGTTTTTAAAGCCTGGCCAAAAAATATCCCATATGTCCGACCAAATTCGACCTAAAATATCTCCATTTTTTTCTGGGGGCTGTGGCCCCCAGACTTCTGCAAATCTGATGGCTTGTTTTCTTGTTTTCCTTGCTTTTATCTTTCGTGAAAGTTACGCACGTTTTCATGTGAGCTTTGTGTACTATTTTTTGCTTAATACTCCGTGTAATGTATCGTTTTAGCTGTGTTACTGTTGAAAAACGATCGTTTTGGCTGCGTTACCGTGAAAAAACGCCAATTTTAGTGAATTTCTGGTATGTAATGCCAAAAAAACTTCGTAAAATTTCCAGATTTGCTAGCTTCTGGAAGCTCGTCGGCATACATTAACACGGGGTCTATTTTGAAGGGTCCCTGTAGCGACTGTTTGATTGCCCCTGTACCAAGTCAGACAAAAAAAGACTGCGTTTACCAAATTAATGAACAATTTTCAAAAGCTTTGGCCTAAAAACATGTAAAATTTCCAGATTTGCATGCTTGTGAGAAATCTTCGGCCAGCCGGATGTGTAATCTTTTGAGCTCCACTAACACTCTTTGATGGCACTCTAATAAAAAAACTCTTCTGGCTACTCCATTGATGTTTTATAATACGGTCGAATATGTGCTTGTGGTCGTATGTGCTGTTTCGTTTTGGCACTCATGACAAAGTGGTATAATGGGCAACTTAATTTTGTCAAATTCGAATTTTGACACCGTTGTTGAAAGCTTCCTATTTCGGTAGATCATGATTTATTTATTATTTATAGTAAAGATTTGCACTTTTTGCAATGAAACGCACAGTGGGCTATCACCACATTTTAGTCCGTTTTATTGAGCTTTTAAAATCACAGTTGTCGTCCACTGTAGGTTTAATTTTTAATTTATTTGAGCTACTAATGCATTTTATGGCATACAAAAGCTTAATGTCACATTTTTACGACAGGAATAGCTGCTGAATAAAATATAATTCTCGATTCCGCTGAGATGTTTTTTTTGGATAATGATACGTTTTAAAACAGCATCTTTGGATAATCATACCTTTTAAAATAGAGTTTGTATAATAATAAATAAGAAAATAGCCATTTCATACGGAAACCCTGTGCTCTTTTTGATGGGTTTTCGCAGCTGGGTGTGCGTGTATAAAAGCTTGATGTGATGCAAATGCAGCTTCAGTTTTTACTTATTTAAAGCTACATCTGCGAGTACTGTGAGTACGCCTTCAGTTTATTTGATTAAAAGGTATATATACAAATTTATCTTTGTTCCAACTAAAAGGTTTTTTGTAGTATGAGTTTTTTGAGTTCAGGTTTTTTCTCCTTCACCCTCATGATAAAAGGTTTAACATGATTCCGTAGCACAGAATACAGAACATTGTAAAGATGAAATGGAAATCTATTCCTATTTTTTTATAGTCGAAGGCAAAAATACCTTCGGAGTATATTATCATTCATGTTAATTTATGCATACATTTGACTTTTCATGCATTAGTTTTTCTGGATTAGATTAATTAACTATTAACTTTTATAACTCCAATATTAACTTAAGTTAATAAATTTGATGCAATTGATGCAGTTAATAAATTTGATGCAATTGATGCAGTTTAGTCGTAGTCTAATGTTTTGTGTCAAATGTGTTTAATGTCAAATTCCGTATGTGCACACGCATTATTTCCACAAGTTTAAACTGTTCGACTTTACCACCGAACACATTTTTTCTTTTTAACACATATATATAACACATAATAATAAATAATTAATAAATCATATATATATATATATATATGTATACATATCACCATATATACACAAGTTTAGCCCGGGGGAAACTGGCGCTAAATGTCGGGTAAAAGTTCCACTACGGTCGTCTACGGTTATATATTGCGTTAACCATCAATACGCCGCCAGGTACCCGAAAGGAGATGGCCCCTCGCTTATCTCGCAGTAGCTTCATCTTGTAAGCCCAGTGGGTCTGGGTTTTTTTTTGTTTTTGTTTTGGTGTTTTTTTTTTTTTTTTTTTTTTTTGTTTGTTTTTTTTTTTTTTTTTTTTTTTTTTTTTTTTTTTTTTTTTTTTTTTTTTTTTTTTTTCCCGGGGGGGGTTGCTGCCTGGTGTCTGGGGCCCTGGGGGGGGGGGGGGGGGGGTGCGAGCGCCTTGAGGGGTATCCTACCCCCCTGCCCCTACCCCCCCCTAGGTGCATCTGTGATTATATTCAGTAGTTAGGGGAGTGTGGGTTTATCCCAGTGTGCAGCCTTGCAACTCCGATGTGTAACCTATGTGAGCGTGAGGTTGTACATCGGGACTGCAAGGTATCGTATCACATTGTAACTGTGAGGTTGCACAATGCAGCTGAGGTTGCATATTCGGGATGCCACTTGGTTGCACATCGGAAGCTAATCGGGGAGTGAACTGACGATATTTTGTCAGTTCATGCAAATGTTCAAATTGAAAGATGACCATTGAAAGGGTCCACTGTGTCATACAGCAAAAACTGTGTGTGATTTAAAATTATATTTAGAGTATTACGAATAGTTAAATTGGTCTAGTTATTAAACCGTTAGGTTAGTTCAGCGCAATGCATCGAGACTTGACTTACTTCAAGCTTAGATAGATACGTATGTAAAAATGATAAACTTGCGACTCAATTTGCTAAAATAGGCTCTTGCGATTAAAACCAGACTTCACCCACAAATTCACCTTTTCTTAAATATTCTTCATGATGGCGATATTTATCATTGTTTCAGCTTGATTAGTCTGGGAGTCCTGGCATTCGAGCAGAATTTCAAACGACCCGAAATGGTTGAAGAGAACGTTATTGAAATTGTGGAGGGCCGGTAAGCACGGGACGTGGTCCCTAAGCAGTCAGTGGAACGAATTTGTCAGTGCTGTTTTGCAGAGCATAATAATATATATATTCAAAATTCCTAAAACCAAGCCCAGTGTGATCCTGCGCCCAAACTAATCATAAGCTTTAAGACAAATAAACCTAAGGGTCGAGTCATAGTTCAGTAGTTTATGCGCACAAACGGGCGAATTTTATCCGTTTTTTCACTTCATACTTTTTAGGCTAAACGGACATTGGGACATTAGTTTGAATGAACAGACATACGGCTGTAGGGCAAATGGATATGTGGGTGACGGACGAAAGTAAGAATCTTAACAGCGGTTATGTCGTACACTTTGCCCGCACCTCCGTTTATCCATTTGCTTGTAGGTCGCATTGTCCGTAACGAAGTCGGCCTCAAATCGACCCTAAGTCTAAGCCTCAGCCCAAGTCCAAGCTTAAATTTTTCGTAGTTTTTGAGTCTCGAAATTTTCACGTATGCTACGCAAGGCAGCAGTGAAAAACAATAGTGGTTACTGATTGAGATTTAAGGCCAGTTTACACGACCAAACTTGCACCAAACTTACGCCAAACCAAACTTGCTCCAAACTGAAGGTTTGGTCCAAATTTGCACCAAACTTGGCAATCACACGACCAAACAATCACCAAACCAAACTGCCTCAAACTCAAAGCAAATTTGCACCAAACAGCCAATCAGAAGCCACCACAGCAACGAGCGCGCATTTAAACTTTTAGTTCAAATTCGAGTCTTAAAAGCAAAGCACAATTTTTGTGTTTAAACGTTAAAACTAAGCTCTTGTACTTACAATTCTATTGTCCTTGTACCAATTGAGACGAAAATATTGGCGATTTTTACAAATTTTGGCCCAAATTCAGGTAGAGTATAAATTTGATATGTAGAAATACCTTGATATACCCTCACTCGTAGGGGGTCCCCCCCACAGCTTAGGTTCATGCCTTCATTCATGTAGAGGATATATAACCCTTATAACTGTAGCCTTTTTCAGAAAGTAATGGTCTCAGCAAGTCCGCGATAGAACCCGGTACCGGTTTAGTAAAACCACTTTCGCGAAATCCACCCATTACGTTTTCTGCTTTTTTCGTCATTTATGTTTTCTATCATGTCAGCTTTGAATAGACATTTCTTATTTACCTTTGGTTCATAATTACTATTTACCTAGAACTCATGCACAAACGCTGAACAGTTTCAGTAAAACTCATTAAGCAGATAATATCGAATGCATGGTACTTTATAACTTATTATCAGACTATTATTGTCCATAAAATACACTCATCAATTGGAACATAATATATACCTGTAAATTGAGAAAAATGGTCAAAATGGGTGAAAAAAAAATCAAAAATTTGGATCTTTGATTTGGCACAAAAATTCGTGTTCTTTATAGAAATTAATCAGTGCAATCGCATTATTAATGCCCCACAGATTCTTCTCAGCAGCCATTGTGTTACAAAAAAAACTCAGCAGTAAAAATCAATATCGTATGCCGACTACGCTTGTACATATAAACAATGCTGGGAAAATGTCGCTGTGCAGTTGAATACTTCAATTTGATTGGCTGTTTGGTCAAACCACCAAACCAAGTTTGTTGGTGGTCCACCAAACTAGAGTCGGCAGTTTGGTCTGAGTTTGGAGTGAGTTTGGAGCATGTTTGGTGTGTATTCACACGACCAAACTCACACCAAACTTACACCAAACTCGAGTTTGAAGCAGGTTTGGTTTGGCGTGAGTTTGGTGCAAGTTTGGTCGTGTAAACTGGCCTTTAGCATTGCATCAAGGCAGCAGTCATAGCTGCGACTGGCTAAAAGCGGAACGATTATTTCATGTAATGTTTCATGATGTGCTGGTGACTGTGATGATCATATATAAGTTCATATACGGCTGCAGAGCAGTGATCGAGCACTGATTGTTTGGCGTATAGTTGACAAGTTTTGTGTATCCGTTTATTTAAAAATGGTGAATTGACACCAAAAATCAACGAGATAAAACGGTTGCGTGGTTATTGCGACTACTCGCTGTATTCTTGGAGCCTGAAATTTGTTTTTTTTGTAATGAAATCACGTAAGACTATTTTAGCCCGTAACCTGCATTAGTGCGTCCTCAATCGTGTTAACATAATGATTAATGCTACTGCATATTATGGTTAATGTTATAAATAACTGGCTGCATTCAGGGATCACTAGACACTTCTTTGTGGCGCCATTATCCCTGTTTCATTTTCATGTGTAAGATTAAGCCTATGTACTTAGTACTTACTTTTTCGTCACGCTAGAATGTAAGAAATGATGATTTAGAGCTAAAGTATTCATTTTAATCAAATTTTTGCTTTCTAACTGAGGTCAAAAGCTTTGAAGACAATCGTAATGGTATTTGAAATGGCTATGGGTGTGTAGTCTGATCCAATTTGCAACTGCGTTCCCTATTTATAACCTATTGTAGTAATTATAAGTCGATTATGACTAGTCGAAATTAGATTAATGTTGATTGCCAGACAACCAATATTGAGAAACATTAGTGGCTCTTAAAACTCTGCAGCCAACCCGCACTCTCACGGTCGACCCGCAACCCTCTATGACAACGGCACTTGAAGCTTTTGCCAATGATCTTTAGCGAACGGAGTAGATTCATGTTGTCTATGATTTGAGATAAAGCATTCAGATAGTTTTTGTTGGTGTCGGTTCTGTCACAAGTTTGTCTTCCTTTTCTGTATTCGTCCTTATGGCGTTATGGCCAAAAAAGTGGTCGGTACAAAGTCGACTAGCAGTTCAAACATAAGCTAACTAAGCTAATTTTTTGTGGTGGCACGGGCTTAATGTAGCTTCAACCTTTTACGTCCACAACAAAAATGTCTTGTGTAGTTGTACCTGTGTGTTTCTTACCATATTGGAAGAATGTTATATATATTTTTACTAATATCGAGAAACGGTCTGAAACCAAGGCTATTTCAGCTTACTTAGCGGCTCCACAAAAGCATGCGGTCGTAATAGAAAACCATTTGGGGGCATGTGGAGCGTGTAGTCTTTAGATTAGTTGGGAAAATTTAACGAAAACGCTGCGACAGGTAAAATTGTTGCATATGACGAGGTTTTTTAAAAACTGAAAAGGCTTTATTGACCCATTCAATGAGATTTTGGTATAGAAGAATGGCTGCTGAGTGGTAGTAAGCTGGTACGACCTGGAACAAATTCAACTGAATTCATGGCTAAGAAGTAAGAACACAGCTACATAGTTGACAGCCACGATCTTTTGGGCTAGTCACAAATTGTTTGAACTTAAAACCCCCTTAAAAGTTTTTTCTTACCGGCATCTAGACGGCATGTATATATGGGTCATGGGGCTTAGGAACTCAGATTCATCCTTTATATTTGTTTTATGGGACTCAATAATTATTCAGTGATGAATTTATGCGTTGACAGACCATTAATGACCTTTCTAATTTGACACGTCCTACTTCCTGCTTAGTTATTTATTGAGAATACATAGTTTTATTGTTAAACTTTGAGCACTTTTTTCGACTGATTGATGAGGTGTTTTAGCAATTATAGTTCTGTCAGAAACTGCTATCTAAAATATGACGGATGGCGTTGACTTGTGACTCTAGAAGACTTTTCACAAAATCTGATAATTATCATTGTGATTTTTTATTTAAAATGCATACTCATATATACGTAGACTATATATGTTACTTGCTAGAAAGAGTGCTTGGTTAAAAATTTAGAATTTTTGATCACCAACATTTGGCCAAGAAATGTTGAACACTTAAAAGGGGGCGTGATATCAACAGTAAAGTCGCTGTACTCTTGATGCCTGAAATTTGTTGTTTGCTTTAGTAAATTACATGTTTCATTTTGTCTCAGGGTTCAACATTTTTTGTTCAGAATTGATTGTTTTTTCGACCCTCAGTTCACCTTCACAGTCAGCTGGCGATAGGTTTTTCAATTGAATCACTTTAGGGCTGGACCTTGTTCTTTTGTCTCTTTGAGGCCGTAGGCCTTTTCCTTCCGTTGCGTTTGACTACATTTTCGCAAATGTTATAACATTGTCAAGGCTAATGGGGTTTCGCAGCTCAGTAAATTTGATAACTGAAAACGTTTTGCAGTTTTTTTGTAATCCAATTCGATGTGGTAGTAATTTTTAAATTACCATTTTTATACATTTCCTGAAGAGTCCGATGGGTATATTGCATCTCTAGATATAGAAACCGGCATTTTTGTAATTGGATTTTCCGAAAATTTTAGACCGCTTTTGTATTTTAATTGGTGAGCAGAAATATGTTTTTTCTTCTTGACATTCTCCCTGAAATAGCTCTGTTTAATCCTGTCGGTTGTCACTCCAACGGCCATTTAGTATTTGTTTCTTCGTTCGTATTTGTGTTATTTAGTAACCCTTTTGAATTTGCCGTCTATTTAATTGAAGTCCAAACGTGGGTATGAGGGAAGGTTGGTGGAGATTTTAACGCCCCCGTCAGAAGCCAACTTCAACCTTCCTCTAGCATGCATGTAACGGGGTCAAAATTTTGGGGGAGCCTCTCCGGCCAAATCTTTGGGGACCTTTCCCCCCTGTTCGACCAAAAATACCCTCAATAGCAAAATTTTGCAAAAAATTTGAAAAAAAGTGTCATTTTTTTTAAATTTTGCCCAAATTTTGGAAAATCTTCCCCCCGGCCCCTCGAATTTCGGGGGCATCCCGCCCCCGTCATATATGTCCTTTAGTGAGGTGCTGCAACCCCCTACGCAATTTTTATGACTGGACTCACGTAGCCACATCAGTCGATTTCAAAGGTCAGTAGGTCTGCTCCTTGTTTCTACGGTCTGCCCTTGCTCTTTCGGGGTTTTTAGATCAGGAATGGCGATTTGGTACTATATCTAGTTCAGAACATCCCATCAATAGGTGCCATCTTGTGAGGGGGTCAAAGTTTATGGGGGCCGTCACTCCCTGATAGGCCATAAATATTCTTAATACCACTCGCCTGCTGTTTTTGAAGAGTTTTTAAAACCTTTACGGTAATTTGGGAAGTCCCCCTTGCATCCCTGTGTGAAGAGTCTCTGCATCGTGTCGTGGCTGATGAAGTATGGGGGGGAGCACGCTGAGATTGTTTTTTGCCATTTGGTTGGAAGGATCGTAGCTTTTTCCTTATAGCAAAAATAAATTCCTAGATTTGTCTTATGCAATTGGGGGGTTGACGGCGGGGGTTTTTTTGAGTCTGTTGATGGCTTGTTGATATGACATTGACATATTGTGAGAATTTACCTTGAGTTCGTGGCGTTGAGGACCTTAGACCAAAAATTCAGCTTTTTTTTATTTGGCCGTGGTAATTTATCGTGTGCGTAGATCGTCTGAGTCTT
>JASANF010007114.1:0-35138 GCA_030248245.1 Trissonchulus sp. WLG1_4 | reverse complement strand
ACTCGTAGCACATTAGGCCGGGTTCACACTGGCACTTGCACAAGCACAAGCACAGGCACAAGCACAAGCACAGCCAATCAGCGTAGAGATTTTGCAGCTGTCAGTTTATGTAGAGTCATAAATGGCGCAAAATTAAATGGAAAAGTGTGATTTTGCGGAGTTAACCCTTGTCGAAATGGATCTTATATTTACTAAAGAATGTATTGCGTTCATTTTCTCTTTCTTTCCTTTAATTTTGGTTCGTTTCATCTTTAAAATCAAATTGCGTTTTAGCTTTATTTTTGCCCCTCTTTATAGCTTATTTTCTTTCTTCCATAGAATGTACGAGAAAGTTTCAAAATTGCGAAAATTTTAGCCCAAAATTTTGAAACGATAACGAAACTTCTGAATAGAAAAGACGTTACACTGGCGCGCTTTAATGTGATTGGCTCGGATTGTGCTTGTGCAAGTTCCAGTGTGAACGCCCAAGCGTTGTGCTTGTGCTTGTGCTTATGCTTGTGCCTGTGCAAGTGCCAGTGTGAATCCGGCCTTATTTGAACAACACCCGTACTTGAAACCTTCCTTTCCTCTCTAATTTATATCACTTATCTAGGTCAACATTCAACAATCCTCATCTACGTATATAAATACCGTCCGAATAAACCAAAAAAACTTTCTCAAGCCAAATATAGAAGCTAAAAAAACAACTAAACTGCTCACACTCATTCTTCTCCTTCGCAACGAGACGGGCAGGGGGGTCGCCGGAAGCAACGTAGGAAAAGGGTCTAGGTGCAGCCGACACACCGCCCCCCTCTTGGGAGGACTTGCGTAAGACCACGTCGTCTTGGCTTGATGTGACGGGGGTGCGCTGCGGAATGCACGGCGCAGAGGGCGCAACTCCTGTTGTGCCCAGACGCAGTTTGCCTTCCAGCTCTTGGCGCAGATTTTTCACTTTGTTGCTGCTGCCAGCGCGTTCTACAATCAAGTCAATATATATAGTTTATATTTATGAACAATTCATATACTACATAGCTACATGCAGTGACTGCAATTCAACACTAACACAACGCTAAGTTTTCCTTAAATATTTAGGTAACGAAATGCCTAAATTTGGGCTCAAAACACAAACGCTGAAATTCATTGTCTATTTTACTAAAGAGATTAGAACTTATTTGCATCAGCATAATGTAACCGAGTCAAACTATTCCTTTATCTATACGTAAGTCAATCATACAGCCAGCACACAAGCAACTAAGGCCATTATCTACTAGAACAAAGTCAGTATATACTACCATAAAAAACAAATGCATATATTATAAATGCACGAAAAATACCTCGAGAACTCGTTTTCACAACCGTTGGTTTAGGTGGTGGCGGCGACGTCTGAGCTTGCTGTTTTTGTTGCAAAATTTGTGCCCGAATCGCAGCCACACTTGGCTTGGACGGAATATCCGATTTCACAATAGTCGGTTGAGCATTATTCACTGCTGAATTTGGTCTATTTTTGGCAGGCAAGGGCGGCGGAAGACTAGCTGTTCTAGCAGAGGGTCGGATAACCGTTGCCGGCGGTTTCAAAGCCTCCGCTGGGGGTTTTGGAAGCGGTTTGTCGGGAGGCACAAATTGTTGAGTCGAGCTATTTTTCCCCAAAGCCTGCGGTATCGCAGGTTTCGTGGACGGATTTGCAGGTCTTGTGACTTTCGGCAAACTTCGATCAGGCGTGGGTTTTACGGCATTTCGATGAATAACAGTGGGCTGTACAGGTGCGATGGGAATAGTTCGTTTATCCGTGGTGGCTGTTTCCAAAAATGCTATTTTTTGCTTGACAGACGTTAAATTATTTGCATCAGCAGAATTTCCATTCATATCTTCCTCCGTCCCTCGCATTTTTTAAAATTTAGAAGACACTAAAAAACACACTGCTACAGCAACATTTAAGGACACAGTAAAAGTGTTGTACCCAGGATTTCGCAGAAGGGGGTAGATTGTATAACCCAAAACTCATTTTGCTCCAGAACACTTTTTCAATGTAAAAAAAGTGAAAAAAAGTGGCACCCCTTATAATGTGGGTTTGGCCATTATTTTAAAAACGCGCAAAAAACAAACATGCATTGTAAGAACAAAAGTTGTTCAGAAGTGAATTTCCTTCAATTTGATGTCACATATTACATAAAAAATTTTTTGAGCAAATTTACGAATGTCTAAAGACAGCCCTCAGCGTCAGCATCCATTGTTTTCATCATATTTTTTCATCAATTTTTCTTCATAAACAGCGCATTTTCAAGGTTTTTGACTCCTCGGGTTAGTTTTTAAGTTTTTTATCTATACATGTTAAATAATATCGAATTTCGAAACAATATCAAATTAGCCAAAAAATCAGCTTTGTATCCCAGCTAAAAAGTGATATATAACAGCTATTTTTGCAAAAATACGAGATTAGTCAAAACTGGTATGCTCACATGACACAGGAAAACCAAGAGTGTGCAAAATATCCAAAAAGAGTGAGAATTTTTTGTATTTTCTCACTGGATTCTCACGTGTGAATATAGTGAGAAAAACGCAGTGGCGGATCCAGGGGGGGCCCGGGGGGCCCGGGCCCCCGCCCCTTTGGGTCTGGGGCCGCCCCCTTTGGCAAAGAGGGCCCCCTTTAAAAATTTTCCGATACGTTCCCAATTCATCAAATTTGGCGCAAATATCCAAAAAATTTCCTTGAAGCTATCGCCCCCCAGACACCCCCGAACTTTATAGTTACCGTAGTTCTAATTCTTATCATCTGTCGTCGGTTTGTGCATATATGGCTGCATTGTGCCCCGCCTATTGTAATGCAATTGGTTAGGTTAATACACACGTAATGCATCAACACAAATTTACACTGATTTACAAAAATTTTCTTTCGACTTTTTGAGGGTCCCTTGTCCCCCGAAATTTTTTCTGACTGAATTTATACACGAGGGTTTCCCCTTTGGTTTTTATGGCCGGCCAAATGCGGCCAAACAATCGAAAGTTTCTCCAATTTTTTTGAACTGAACTAAAAAACCGAAAATTATTTTTTGCGTTAGGATTGAAAAAATTGCAACCAATAGCAAAATTGCACAAAAAGAGCTGCTTCGAAACTTTTTATTTAGTGCACATTTTTAGCTCTGGCTTCTGGCAGCGACCAAGCGTTAACCGCCGCAATCACTTTAGTTTCCTGCAAACGTTCCTAAAATTGCTTTTTCAAGCCGCATTTTATATCAAAATTTAAAAAAAGCTCCAGTTTCTGGGGGCTACCGCCCCCAGACTCCCGCATAATGCATTGGTTTCTCGACAAGTGTGGGCGTGTAGCTTAAATTTACATTTTCAATGTAAATTGTGTATTTGAAAATTCTAAAAAAGCTCTAGCTTCAGGGGGCTGCCGCCCCCAGACCCCCGCACATGCACTAGTTTCTCGACAAGTGGAATTTAGATTTACATTTTCAATGCAAATTGTATTTCAAAATTGTAAAAAAGCTCTAGCTTCTGGGGGCTACCGCCCCCAGACCCCCACATATATATGCACTGGTTTCTCGACAAGTGTAGCTTAAATTTACATTTTCAATGCAAATTGTATTTGAAAATTCTAAAAAAGCTCTGGCTTCTGGGGGCTGCCACCCCCAGACCGCCGCATATGCACTCGTTTCTCGACAAGTGCAGCTTAAATTTACATTTTCACTGCAAATTGTATTTAAAAATTCTAAAAAAGCTTCAGCTTCTGGGGGCTGCCGTCCCCAGACCTCCGCGACCAAAAAATTCCCAGTAACTTCCAGCACTTCAGCACGCTAAAATGGCCTCAAAAATTTTAAATTTTTACATGGGATTGATCGCTCGCTACCCCCCCTCCGGTTTTCACTCGAGGTAGGGCCCACCCCCTTTGAAAATTTCTGGATCCGCGCCTGGAGAAACGTGAAAAAATTTCTCACTTGTTTACGATTTTTTTCAGATGCGCAGTGTGTTTCTCACCGGAATCAGTGGCGTATTTAGGGGGGGGGGACTGGGTGTGCTGCAGCCCCCCTCCCTTTGCGGTTTGAGCACCCCCCTTAGAGGGTAGCAGCCCCCCCCCTTTACGAAAATTTACAAGCTACAAAAGTATTCCTAATACGTCTCCAGTTGACAAATTCTACCTTCAAATTCCAAAAAATCTCCAAATTCCAAATTCTACCTTTCAAGCGTCCGAAAACAGTGAGAAAATTTTTCACTCTTTTCACACTGTTTTCTCACTCTCTCAATACTTTTGTCAACGTCGAAAACCAGTGATAAACCACTGAGAAAATTTCTCACTCTTTTCCAACATCCGAAGGGAAATGGGTGCACCAATAGTGCGAAATGAGTGAAAAGTTTTCTCCCTCGTTTTGCACTGTTGGTGCACCCATTTCCCACTGTTGTTTCACTGGTTTAGCATAGCCCTCTTTTCTAACGGTTTTTTTCTAACTTTTCTACATGTCTGAAACCATTGAGAAACAGTTCAGACTTTTCGTGTGTTTCACAGCGTTGTTTACAACTTATATACAAGTGGTTGCTGTCTTTTAGAAATTTTTAATTTTCAACAAGAGATGCATTTTACGTTAATGATTAAGACTTATGATTAAGTTAGTGCACTAGAAAAGGGTAAATCCTGACCCACTTACTAAGCCTGAGCCTAAGCACTAAGCCTCAGCCTAAGCACTAAGCCTAAGCCTAACCTAAGCCTAAACCTAAGCACTAAGCCTAAGCCTAAGCACTAAGCCTAAGCCTGAGGCCTAAATTAAAGAAAAAACCTGCTGAGAAGCATCAGAAATAACTTTACTACACTAAAAAACACTAACTAGCTTTATCTTTTAATAAAATTTGCAGCTATAGCCCGGAATTTCTACGGAACCGTACTTGTGCTGTAACGCTTCGATCAGCCTGGTCCTGGTGGCTTCAGAAAAAGTTATGTAACTTTTCAAAGCCTGAACCGATTTACAAAATTTTTTCAGCATTTAGTAGCTTACAAGTTGCTCTTTCAATGGTAACAGCAGGTTTTCATTTGATGCAATATTTTTGACTAAATCCAATTTTGCGCAAAAAATTTCATGTAAAGTTTAATTTTTGGACAAAGTTTGATTTCCAGCTAAAGCTTACATCCTACAAACTTCTAACCTAGCCTATTCGAAAGAGCGTTCAATTTTGACCCCCCCTAGGTTTGGGGGATACAGGGGGACTCCGGATCATTAGGCGAAAAAATGCCGTTTTTCTGACTTATTCGACCCCTAAGGGTTTTAACACCAATAATTTCACTTCAGATTTTTATTAAAAGGGGCGACAGCTATTTTGGGGGCTAGAGATCAGATTGGGGGCATGGCTGACGATGGGGGTTTCATATTTTTATTAAAAGATGGGGTAGGAAGCGAATTAGAATCGAAAATAATTTTCCCCCCCCGCTTCAGTCTGACCTATACGCAGTATTAACACTAGTTTAGAAGGTCGTGCGCACCAGTGGCGTATCCAGGATTTCGCAATGGGGGGGGGCTGCGACCGGGGGGGGGGGGTGCGGAGCAACCGTGAGCCACCTTACCTCGGGGGGGGGGGGCTGCGGAGCAATGTGAGCCACCATGTTGAGGAGGAGCCACCGCCGCCTGAAAGGGGGGGCTGCGACCCTCTAAGGGGGGTGCTCAAACCGCAAAGGGGGGGCTGCAGCACATCCAGCCCCCCCCCCCCGAAATACGCCACTGGTGCGCACTATGTAATATTTGGCGTATATAATATTGCCAATATATGAGTATATACCGTATGTATTCTCAAATACTGCAGCGTCGATATACGTATACGATATACGCTGATAACAATTTACACAAAACAAAATGCAATCGGCAAATCACAAGAAATGAGATCCATAAGGTATATGTTCATAAATTTAGTGAGAATACAGCAAAAACCTAAAAGGAGGGCGACAGGAGGGTGAAGAAAGTGAGAAAATAGGGTGAAAAGAGTGCTAAAATAATGTGAACTTAGTGTGAAAAAGAGTGAAAAATTGTTCGGCGCAGTCTATGTCTATCTGAGTGAGAAAACAGCGATAAAAGAGTGAGAAAACAGCGTGAAAAGAGTAAGAAATGAGTGAGAATTTGTTCAGCGCAGCATAGCTGGAGTGAGAAAACAGTGATAAAAGAGTGAGGAAACAGTGTAAAAACAGTGATAAAAGAGTACAAATAGACTGAGAATAGAGTCCGAAAAGAGTGAGAATTTGCTTCTGGCTAAATTTCTCACTGGTGTCGGATGCGTGCGAAAAGAGTGAGAAAAAGTCAAATTTAGTGATAAAAAGTGTGAAACAGGTGAGAAACGAGTGCGAAACGAGTGCAACTTTGCTCTCCGAATCGAGTGAGAAATTTTTCTCTTTTTGCACCCTTTTTGGATGCGCCTTTTTCTTTGTGACAGAATCTGCCTCTCTGAATATATTGATTGTAAAATTAATTTACTCGATAAAGTATTTATAAAGTTATCGTCATTTTAAATTGGATGCCGATGCCGAGGGCAGTCATTAGACGTACGTAGCAAATTTCAACAAGAAAAATAGATTTTCACGGAAATGCCTTCACAAGCCAGTCATTTGCCAGCCAGTTAGTTTACACGTATGCAATGAATTTGAAAGACTAAAAAACACTAGTAGCTGTGTTTTACTGGAACATACTCAAAGGTTTCTGGTGTTTTATTGAGTGCAGTACATTTTTTTGTGAACTAACGCAATATTTTATGTATGAGAGAGAAATATACATATGTAGTGCGTGTGAATACAAACTCAAATTTTCGGCTTGCGATTGAGCAAAACAATTACAAACATTTTTTTGTGAACAAACAAACAAAAATTTTTTGTGAACTAACGCAATATTTTATGTATGAGAGAGAAATATACATATGTAGTGCGTGTGAATACAAACACAAATTTTCGGCTTGCGATTGAGCAAAACAATTACAAACGCAAAAAATTGGCTCAACGAAAATAGGTTAAAATTTGGCACATAAATGCACCTTTTCGTCTTGGAGCGGTCGCAAAAATTGATTTTGAGCAAATCTATAGTATTATAAAATTTAATCAAACCTTGTCTTTCAAAAATCCCGATATCAGTGTTTTTCAATGTATCAAACAAATTCATCAAAAATTACATTTTGCGTCGCTCAATGACGTTAAGGCAAGCAAAATGAGTTATTGATTGTGCAAAAGCTAGTTACTTGTGAAGAGAAATCGCAAGCCGAAATTCCACGTTTGTTCTACAGTGAATGCTAATTCGTATCAATCAAGTTCATTTTTTGTGTGAAGGCATACTTTTACACCAACATGCCATTGTGCATCTCAAAATGGTCGCAGACTGCGCAGACCTTAAGGGGGCATATCGTAAAAAATATAAATTTTCAAATAGGGGTTCTTGAAAAAAATTACTTCAATTCATATGCTTTACTCAAAAATGTTAAAAAATTATTTGAACAACAAAGTGATTTTTTTTATTTTTGACAATTAAGGGGGTAGTGTCGCGAAAGCAGTCGATTTTGCGCGACTATAAAACTTTTTCAGTGAAAGATAGGTCACTGTTATTTATATATTCTAAAAATATGTTTCAAGGCAAATATTTTTGCCAAGTTTCAGCAAAATTCATGCAGCATACAGTTAGCAGTGAAGCCGCAATGTCCGAAAAATGACGTTTTTAAAACCTATTCACATTCGATATTTTCGTCACAATTAAAAAACTTTTTGTTTAAATTCTTTACACAAACTAAAAGCACATATGCTCTAGTTTATGCACACAAAATTTAGTGCAAATTGTTTCAGTGGTTGCGGAGTAATACCTGTTTGAACTGTGAAATTGTGCGTAAACTGTGAATTACTCACAGCAATAATGATAAATTGTGAAAAATTTAGACACTTATTTTAAAATCAAAAGAAAAACGAACCTTCATTTTTTATTTTTCTTATTTGTGGGAAAAAAACTGTGCGTCAAAACATTATATGTACTTCACAAGCTGGCCAATCTGATATCTGCCTCGATTTTTTGAACTTTTATGTCTCTATTGTGTAATGTCTGGCTCACAAATGATGATTGGTTCAAAATATTGGTAGATATTGGTAGTCTGGTGTCTGAAAATATTTATTTGATACCATATGGCACTTCACTAGTTTCTCAGTGAACGTACAATTTCAAAGCAAAAAGCTTTCGTTTTGCAACCTATGAGCAAAACTGCTTTGGCGACACTACCACCTTAAACCAGCAAAATGGATGAAATTGTTCGCAACTGTGACGAATATATTCGAAACTGCATGTCCTTCATTTCCTTGTCAACCAAACCAAGCAAAACACTCAACCAGTCGACCAATTCTTTCCACACACCATCTGCTGAGGTCTCTAACCTTAATGTGATTGTGACGTTTTCGACAGTTTTGCTGGAGTAAAAGTTGACAAACGATAACTATTAATTTTCAATCAAAAATAATAGTACTCATATTAATTTAATAACCAATAAACTATGTACATATAATGGGATGAATGCTTGCTATAATAGCTTGAAACAGTCATTTTTAATTTTCGCAGAAAGTGTTTTTCAGCCAGTTGCGACAATTTTCCATAAATTTTAGGTTTAGCTAGTAGTAGCTAGTCAAAACGGCCGTTTATTGAAAAAAGAAAAAAAATGATACACGGGCATGTCAAAAACCTTCAATTTAGATGCCAAAACTTATCCTTTCACGTTTTCCTATTTGAGATTGAGTCACATTCATGTATATACTTTTCTTTTTTGAACTATAGTACATTACACTTAAGTCTGCAAAACTTGTAGCAGGATTTTGTTCAAAAATTGAGACAAATTGGCACACATATGTGTCTACATTATGCTGACATTTCAAAAATTTTGTGTGCTTTAACTTTTCTTTACATCAATTCGGTGAAAATGTACTATCGTGGACTAAATCTCAAGTCTCGATAATGCAATCTTTTTATGCGCTATTTTGCATGTTTTCTAGGCAATTTCTGATGTGTCATTTTTATTATTTGTTTTAATTCAGCGTATTGTATGAAATAATTGGATTCAAAAATTTGCATACTTTCCAAAATTGGAAAAATTCAAAATTGAAGATCCGTAACTTCTGCATTATAAAAATACACCAAAATATGCATTAGAACTTACCCTAATATTGACTATGTTGGTGTAAAGAATAAAATTTGTTGGTAATTAACTATTAATTTTACAAGCAAAACATAAAAAATGCAAAAATTAACAAAATTCGACAGCTTTTACAGTTTCTGATGACTAGCAGGTTACAGATTTAAGCTAATTAATGTGCATAAGGGTAGTCTGAGTCAAGTTCTTTAACATGAAAAGGACAACTACTAAATTCATTGGGACAATCAAAAGTTATAGCAAGTTGTAAAAACTGTCAAAAACGTAACTACCACCTTAAGCGCTTAAATTCTAAGCCAAACACGAAACTTTAAGTATGCGAATACAAAACCGAAACACTAAGTTAAGCGTTAGTGTTTGCTGGAGCTTGAATAAACACTGAGTATGTGAATAGCACTTAGCGCTTATAAGCGCTAACACTAAGGGCCTATTCCTTTACCGGATTAAAGGGTTAATTATAATCGGACTAAACGGTTTAAAAATTATACTGAAAAAAGCCATTCCAAAACCTCCGGATTAAACGGACTTAACAGCTAGCGCGCTGATTTTCAAGTCCGTTTAGTCCGATCAAGCTGGACTTCATTTTTCGCGCTAAACCGTTTAGTCCGGTAGTTTAGGAATGGCCCAAATTTATAATCGGACTAAATTTAGTCGGACTTAATTTAGTCCGGTGTCATTCCTAAACTTAAACTTCCTACACTGATAAATTTGTATTCTGGTGCCACTATAATGTTTTTTCGCACCACCCAATCAGTTTTGTCTCCGCCTACAAACTGTACTCTGATTGGCTGAGCAGTTGAAGTTGACAATTAACTCGCTGTTTGAAAACAGCGTTTTCGCAATATAAAAATGTATTTGCAGCTGCACATAATATAAAAAAACTAGCTGCAAATGACAATCTATTAATTGTTTAATCTCCATTGTATATAAAGACTATTTAGCACGTAATGCTTCAGGCCAGCGTAGCCGAGTGGTCAGAGCGTCCGCCTTCGGCCAGATAGGTTGGATGTTCGAATCCGACTTGAAAAACTTAAGCTACGTAAAAGTAATTTTTTTGGATTATTTTTGATTAAAATATCAAACATATCATATCATATAAAACAATATTATTTTTTTAACATATCAAAAATCTGTTATTTAATTTTTGACAAGAATTTGTTGGAAATCGACCAAAAAAAGCAATTTTGACGAAGATTTTTTGGAATACATTTTTTATACCAGATATTTAAAATACACTATTAAATAGCCCAATTATTCAGCTATAATTTGATATATAGATCGTCCAAATTGGTTAAGGTAGTGATAAGTAGCAAGAGAATAATTGGGAGGCACAGGGAAGTTAAGTCCGTTTAATCCGCGTAACAAATCGCGGACTAAAACTCCGTGTAAAATGCAGCGAGTGGACTAAACAGACTTATTTAAATCAGGTTTAGGAACGGAAATTTTTTAATCGGACTAATTTTAGTCCAGCTGAGAGTTTAATCCGGTGGTAGTTTAGGAACGGGATCGGACTAAAAAGTTTAATCCGGTGGTAGTTTAGGAATGGGTTCGGACTAAAATTAAGCAGCAGACTTATTTTAAACCGTTTAGTCCGTTTAGTCCGACTTGTCATTCCAAAACCGCGGACTAAAATAAGTCCAGTCCGTTTAATCCGGTAAAGGAATAGGCCCTAAGTGTAAGCACTAAGTTTAAGCGTTAGTGTTAGTAATTGAATGCGGGTCTTAGTATGTGAATTCGGGCCTTCATCTCTAATTACACAACAGATATATATACAAAGTGTTGAAATTGAATGCTTAGTCGGTAGATGTCGCGTGTAAACGTACACGGCGCACAGGAGTTCACCCAACCCCCACCCCTAGGCGCTATTTGCTCTATTAGCGCTATTATTGTGTCCAGTTCAAACACGCCCCCCCAGCCCCGCTATTAGCACTATACACGCTACGACAAATACCCCCCTCCACCTCCCGCGGTGTAGGGTTTGTAGGGTTTTCCATCCCTCGCTCCTATTAGTCAAAACTGCACGCAATCAGCCAACATCACTTTTCATTTATCGCTCGTATTGGTTAAGCAAAATGAAACCCTAGAAGGGTAAAAAGATTCAGTAGGCGCCCACCCCCTCGCTCCCCCCCGGTTGTTTGGTTTGTAGGGCTTTCCATCCATCGCAAAATCACATCCGAAATTGCAATCAATCACCCAATATGCCTTTCCATTCTTTGCTCCTATTGGTTAGGTCTAAGCCTAAGCCCAAACCTAAGCCCGTGCCTAGGGCTAGGGAAGAAAAAAGCACAATATTTTCAGTAAATTGGCCAATAGCACAAAATTGCACTCAAATAGCACGCTCAGGTGCTATAACCGCTATTTTTTTAGCCTACGAAAAAATTAGCACTTATAGAACTTTGATGCGCTATCGTTTTGCTATATGCGCTATTTTTCATATCGTCGACCAGAACACAAACAAAAACTTAAAAATTATTTTAAAATTTTTCTTTTTTATTGAGAAACCGTATACTTACTAAAAAGTACAAAAATTTTCAACAAAATAGTAATAGCATGAAATAGCGCCGAAATAGCAAAAATAGCACTATCAGGTGCTATATACGCTATTTATGCTCTATTTTTTTAGTAGATGTCGCGTGTAAGCGTGCACGGCGCACGAGATTTTACCCCCCACCCCTAGGCGCTATCTGCGCTATTTGCGCTATTATAGTGTCCAGCTCAAAAACGCCCCCCACACTCCCCCCCGTTATTTGCGCTATTTGCGCTATTATATTGTCCAGCTCAAAAACGCCCCCCCGCTTTTTGCGCTATACACGCTACGACAGGTACCCCCCTCCTCCCCTGCTATATATTATGACACGCTATATTCATTAATACTAAAAGGGGCCGCGTAAAAACGTACATGTACGTATTTCCTCAAAGAAAATACGTACGTATTTCCACTGTCTTGAATAGAACCCTTGGCTACAGTTCTTTTGAGGACCGGTGGCGGGCGGTGGCGGGCCGGGGGTCGCGAGCGGGCAAGCATTTTTGAGGTTTTGGCCGGGCTCGCCCAGCCCGCCAAAATTTTCGGCCCCCGGCCCGCCACCGGACCGGCGGGCCGGTGGCGGGCCGCGGGCCGCGGGCCGACTAGTAATAAAAATTAGAAATTTTACAAAATTTTACAAAAAAAAACAAAAAAGGCTAACAATTGTTTAAATAGACTAACACTATTTAACAAAATAGCTTTTCCCTAAGCCTAGTTTTGAATTATATATTGTTATTTTTAAATATTTTTGCATTATTTCAATAAATGTCTAAATTTGTTTGTTTACACATATGTATGGTTGGGTGTGAATATGGGGGAAAACCCTTCCCCAAAATGTGGTCCCAGGGGAGGGAAGGGGGTCCTGCTAAGGGTAAAACGGAAAAATTACCATTGTTAGCAAAATTTTTGACCAAAATTTTAAATCTTTATTATGATGTTTAAACTGTTTTTTTCTAAATTTTGCCCATAGATTGTCAAAATTAGTACTTTTTGGCCAAGCAATGAAATAAAAAAGGCAAATATTAGGTCAGTTTTGTCATTTTTTGGAAATGGTGATTGGTGGGGTCAATAGTAGACTCAGAAAGGGGGTGTCCCATCACTAAGCGGGAGGGGTACCCTAAATGTTTCTGCTGTTACATGTAAGCGTAAGACTGAAACAGTCACCATCGCTGGCAAAACAAAGATGACGTAGTGATTATCAAAATGGTTCAAACACAATTTGTGCTATAGCGCTTTTCCTATGCGCTATAAGCGCTATGGAATTTGCTATTTGCGCTATTTACGCTATAGCGCTTTTTGGGAGTGCTATATGCGCTATTTGCGCTATATGCGCTATCGAAGATGCTATATGCGCTATTTTCGTAGGCTTAAGAAAAGCGCTTATAGCCCCTTAGCTGTACACTATAATAGCGCAAGTAGCGCAGATAGCGCCTAGGGGCGGGTGGGTAAAATCTCGTGCGCCATGCACGCTTACACGCGACATCTACTAAAAAAATAGTGCATAAATAGCGTACATAGCACCTGATAGTGCTATTTGCTCTATTTAGGCGCTATTTTGTGCTATTGGCTAATTTAAGTATACGGTCCCTCAATATATTAGAATAATTTTTAAATTATTTTTATTTTTTTGTTTGTGTTATGGTCGACGATATAAAAAATAGCGCATATAGCAAAACGATAGCGCATCAAAGTATTATAAGCGCAATTTTTTCGTAAGCTAAAAAAATAGCGGTTATTTTATGCTAATGGCTAATTTATTAAAAATAAGTGTGCTTTTTTATTCCTTAGTCCTAGGTACGGCCTTAGGCTTGGGCCTAGGCTTAGGCCTAACCAATAGGAACGAAGAAGGGAAAGTCACATTGGGTGATTGCTTGCAATTTTGACTAATAGGGGCGAGGGTTGGAAAGCCCTACAAACCCAACACCGGGGGTGTGGGGGGGATAGGGTTTCATTTTGCGTAACTAATAGGAGCGAAGAATGGAAAGTCATGTTGGGTGATTGCCTGCAATTTCGACTAATAAGAGCGAGGGATGGAAAGTCCTACCAACCCAACACCAGGGGGTGGGGAGGGGAGGGGTGTATTTGTCGTAGCGTGTATAACGCAAATAACGGGGGGTGGGTGGGCGTTTTTGGGTGGGGGTTGGGTAAAATCCTGTGCGCCGTGAGCGCGACATTTACTCAAATTTGACAGTGCATTACTCCTTTCTGTGAATGGCTCAAAGCGTAACGTTAGCAGACACTGCAAGAGTTTGTACCCGTAGTACAAATTACTACAAAACGTGAAAGTCCTACAAAATAGTAAAAATTCCCAGCGATCAGAGAAGCATAACCAATTATTACAAGAAACAAAAGTACGTAAAACGACAAAAATTAGGAACTGCAACTACATAAAGAATTTTTTTTACTGTGTAAACGTATTACACAAATAGTATTGCGTAATCAAGCACTTATAAAAAATTAAGCTGACTTATGAAAAACTAACCTATGACTACAAGTGTTTAATGCAACGAAAAGTCATAAGTCTTATGACTTATCTACTTATGAACTTATGTACCTATTATTTTATAACCTATGACTTTTATGCAACAGGGCCCTGATGAAAATTGCGGTACGTCTCCAATTTAGCATGAAAGCATAAAGCGCCGATAACGGCACGTGGATAAGGCTGTTCTGAGGATCCAGCCCTATCCTTTCTGACCTGTCATGGTCATTAAAATGTAGAAAGAAAAAGAATTCGTCGACGACAAAAATTCTAACTGTTACACCACAGCCCCCCCACGTCCCTTGGACCACATTTCTCATTTACGACATTTTAAACACATAGATAAACACAAAAGATAGACAATCCACCTTTTTTCGTTACACAGTGGATTACAGTGCAATACAGTTACAGTGCTATAAGCGCAGTTCAGTTTATAATTCAGCAATTTATATCATTTTAATTCAATTTTGCTGTTGCGCCATAGCGCAACAAGTATTTAAGTACATTTTAATACAGTTTGCTGCCGTTAATGTTGGTGACCCACCGCGTCCGCCGGACGGACGGCGTCCGAGCAGAAATTGTAAGTATGGTTTGTGTGTGCGGCTGTATATGCTTTTATTGTGCGTTCGCTGTACATTTGTGTCTGGTCTTCACTAGTGCCACTGCAGTAGGTAGACTGTGTGTTTTTTCTCTTGTGCCACAGTCTTTAATTTTCATTCTGGCGAATAACAGAGGATTTGGAGTGTGGTATGAGCTTGTGTGTTTGTTTACTGTGCACTTTGGATCAACTGTGATTGCGTCCCTGCATTGTCTAGTATAGAAGTTGCACTGCAATTAGAGATCATTTTCAGTGCGCGTTTGTTTAGCTCACATAGTTTAGGTATTGCGCGTGTGTCACATTGCTGTCATTATTCCTACAGGGATGTTTTAATCGGCAAAAGTTTGACTTTCAATAATATTTGCATATACGCATGCGAGTTGTAAACACGGCACAAAAGTACCGTGTGCATGATAAGTGTGTAAGGTTTAGTCTGGGTTTGTCTAAGAACTGGATGGACTATTGGGATAACAGCTCGCAGCCAATCATAATTAATCTCCGCCTACCCAGTTACAAGTTTCGTAGATTTTCTGAAACCATTTGTAGTTTTAGCTAAGTTGAAATTTCAAACTTGCAGCACAGCAAGTCTCTGTTCAGCTGAAATTACAACGGAGCTGAACCACAGATCTACCGCACTTGTAACGATTCAGGCAATTTTTTGTAATGAAATTATATGCTCAAATCTGATCATATAAAAACGTAAGTAAAACCACCTTTGTGAATTCCACTCGTGAATTCTGTGAAGTCGAGTCGAGACCACCCTAAGGCTAAAACCTAGGCAGAAATACAATGAATACAATGTTTAATTAAAGATATTTCAAAAAATTTTACTTCGGCAATTCCTACCATAGGCATCGTAGTTTCATACAATACTACGTATAGGCTGAGTAGACGGAGCTTAGCAGTGATTAGCTGAGAACTGTTATTTAAACGGCCGATCTAGTTCTTAGCCAAACCCACTGGGGCGTTTCACGAAGCCCGCATAGCGCCTATGCGCGCATAAGTTGGCCACTTATGCGTGCGCATAAGCTATGTACATGGTGTATCACAAAGCGTGCATAAATTGGCAGTGCGCATAAATCCATCTCATAACTTTATGAGCAGTCAGATCCACTCTTAAGGTGGTAGTGTCGCCAAAGCAGTTTTGCTCAAAGGCTGCAAAATGAGAACTTTTTGCTTTGAAAATGTACGTTCACTGAGAAACTATTGAAAAGCCATATGGTATCAAATTAATACTGCCAGACACTAGACTACCAATATCTACCAATATTTTTAACCAATCACCATTTGTGAGCCAGACATCACACAATAGAGACATAAAAGTTCAAAAAATCAAGCCAGACATCAGATTGACCAGCTTGTGAAGTACATGTAACGTTTTGACGCACAATTTTTTGCCACAAATAAGAAAAATGAAAAATGAAAGTTTGTTTTTCTTTTGATTTCAAAATAAGTGTCTAAATTTTTTACAATTTATCATTATTGCTGTGAGTACTTTACAGGTTACACACAGTTTCACAGTTCAAACAGGCATTACTCTACAACCACACAAGCAATTTGCTTTAAATTTTGTGTGCATAAAATAGAGCATATGTGCTTTTACTTTGTATAAAGAATTTAAACAATAAGTTTTTTAATTATGACGAAATTATCGAATGTGAATAGGTTTTCAAAACGTCATTTTTCCGACTTTGCGACTTCACTGCCAACTGTATGCAGCATCAATTTTGCTGAAACTTGGCAAAAACATTTGCCTTGAAATGTATTTTTAGAATTTATAAAGACCAATGAAATATTTTTCATTGAAAACGTTTTATGGTCGCGCAAAATCGACTGCTTTCGCGACACTACCCCCTTAAGCAACCTTATAGCAATGTTTTGGACGCTTAACGCTATTTTACTGTTAACTAGCTCCTTATTCTACTTTCTAGTTACAAATTTAATTCTTCCAACCAATTTTCTAGACAAAACCATCATCTTAAAAGTTTAATCGAAAATCTGACAAAACTTCAAATTCTTGTAAACAATTACGTAATAAGGCAGTAAGTTACCGACACCACAAAACACTTTCAAAAGACATTAATTTCACTAAATTTAGATGATCAAAGCTATTTGATTGTATTACCCCACGCGCTTACGCTTATGAGCTGTACTATGCGCTCATAAAATGCTATGCGTCTTTTCTCGGCGTTGTGCTCATTGCGGTGAGCGGCATATATATGCACTGCATAAGTTGGCACGCTATGAAAAAGTTATGCAGCCCTTAGTCATACAGTTTATGCAGTTTTTTTGTGAGCTGCATAATTTGCTCATAGTGTGCACATTTATGATCACACTTACGAGCTCATAAGATAATGTTTAATGAAACGGCCCCCAGAATACGCCGTGTGAAATACAATTACGTTAGCCAAAGTTTGCCACAGTTGGTTTTCATATGCAATCATAATAGGCACATCTTCTCTCAATGTATTACAGCTACGTATTGTCAGAATTGCAACTAATATGCATATTCCCTGAACAATGCCTAGCAAACAACAACAAAAACCAGCGATGTATGTGTTAGTGTCGTCTTTTACCAATAACTACAGTATAGCTTAATAAATACCACGTTTAAGATGTTTTGTGTAGATTTGGTTTGTTTTTTTAATTTAAGCAGGTGAATATCGCTGCACAACAGGCTTTAGCTGACCTCTGGTCAGTTTACTTGAAACTTTGGCTTGATACTTACTGAAAGTTTTGCCGCAGATTGAGCTTGTTGTGTTGAGCTTGAAGCATATAAAATGCTCCGTATTTGGTATTCGGTGTGGTTTACTACTCGATGCATGTCTAACGGCTGTGACTGTAAAAATTTAGTTAAAATTTATTGTCTCTCCATTCAAATGGAACGGCAAAACTACAGGTTTCAGAAAAAATGGGAAGATGTCCCTCACTAAGGGTGGTAAGGTTCAATCGCAAATGAGTGCTTTCGTGAGTTGGAAACTGAGAGTGCAAATACATAAGTAGATAACTCAACTTGAATGACCTCTAAGCTTGCTGGAATTCTTAAGGCAACTTTTACTACATCGATTACCCTTCCACATAGATATCGTAAAACCTCAAATAGCTGCTTTAATTTTCCTGCTGAGGGTGCGATCTTTTGAAATATCAATTTATTAGTAATAAATAGGTTTGTTATTTGATTTCAATGTCTCGTACACACAAAACTTACTGCCATAACCACTGCAGTCGTTTTGAAGTAAAGTGTTAAAACCAGTATTTTTTAGAATAGTGCAATAAAGTAAAAAAAGTCATGTATCCCATACTACATATGTCACATATGCTCTACCCGGCAAACAGCTTTTGACCCTTTTAAGATGTTTGTTATAGTTCTGTACCTAAAAGTGAAGGTATGAATGCTCTTATGTTCTCCTAAAATCATGAGAACAAGCAGCAATTTCATGCAAAATTTATGGAGTTCTTATCCATGACCACGACCAGCCTTGCGGTCTCCACCAGTATTAGTAATTCTGAGTGCAAATCATATTCGGTAGAAGCTAAATCACTTGGAAGAATTTGCTTCAAAGGAAGTTAAACCTGTCGCTACCCACTATATTTTTATTTTTAACATTCGGAATGGTTTTCTGGCATTAGGGCCGATTCATGCCTATAGCCGTATGTCCGTTCAGCTGACGAAATTTCGAAATAATCGACACTAATAGTGTAGAAGTTCAGATCGTGGCGTGATTATTTCGTAAGTTTGTCGGTTGAAGGGACATAGGGCTGTAAGTATGAATAGACTGTCCTGTAGGAAGATCTAGTTTTACAATTTACTTGGTCCTTTAGCACAAAGCTTCGCTATTTTGGTAACGAAGTATGTACCAACCAGTAACCACCAACTGTAAACTTTTTGTCATGTCATTCAATGCAAGAATAATAAAATTTTACAATTTGTAATAAGCTATAAACATGCAAAAATCGGTGAATACAGCCCCAAAACATCTTTTGGAATTTTTTTAAACTTTTTTGGGCTAGTTATTTTAATTAAAGGCATATATTGGGAATTTTTTGGCCATTCACAGCACAGAAATGTGTGGCACTTTTCTGACAGGTTTAGACCTAACGGTTATATTCTGGTAAAAACAGCCTAAATCAGGCATCATTTATTGGCTAGCCGCATGCAGAAAATAGACCTTTAACTATTTTTGCTCGTACCGCTACTTGGTGGAACTCATACGTGGGTAGCAAATTCTGAGTGGGGGGGGAAGTACTAGTTGTTTTTTAAAATTTATATCGTACTTATTAGTTGTGGATGGAACTTTGCCTGTTTTATAGGCTACTTGCTTTTTACCTGTTTTATAAGCTACCTAAACAAACTTAAAATTACTTGAATCCATCCCATATTTTCTGAAACAAAAAATGACGGGTGCTTTGAAAATAAGAAACACCAAAATTAAGTAAAAACACTTAATTTGCCATTTCTGGGCCTACAGTAACCCACGAAACTAGCACCAATAGCAACACCAACAAAAGTTGGCTAGCTGGCCGCCTGGGCCAGCTTACACACAAAACACGATCACACATAACGGTAAGTTTACACACAAACACACACACATTTTTCTCCCAGCGATTACACGTAACACGTGCAATTCGCTAGGGCAAATCAAATGTAAGGTCCTGTCGCTACTGTGGTAGCGACAGGAAAAACTGGCAACCAAGTCAGCATTTTATGAATAGTCTCAAGTCTTTACATAGTTATGTAGTAACTATCAGGCTACCAACATGGGGTGATAGAACATGGTGTGATCCATAACCTAATGTAAAGCTTTTTGAATGACTAAAACTATATGTAAGACTTTATGGGACCAAACCAATAACACTTATGTAATACAATCCCCAGGACTGGCTGTCAAGCATTCATTTTATTTCTGAGCTATTCTGAATTTCTTCATATTCCGCAGCTATTCTGCTTTCTTGGTTCAAGATAAGTTTAAATCAATCTTTCGTCTTTAGTCTTTTGTAGTTGTGTATATTTGTCAATCATTTCAACGGTATATAATGAAAGGAAGCAAAACACAAAAACCGTAACACATGTTTTTTGCGAAAAAACAAAGTATATACGTCAGAACTTTCCGATTTAGTAAACAACTTTGTATACTGCAACTGCAACTATTTAAATACTTGAAAAATTGTACGCAAATTAAAAACAAATTTTGTTTTAAACCCAGAATCAATTTTGTATGGGCGTCATTGCAAAACCAGTTACAGTAAAACGTCTCTGTTGATTTAAAAGACGTATTTAGAATACTACACTTGAATACTCCTACATGTGATGAAAACTCCTAGATGTTGTTGGAAAAATTGTACAAAAGTTAGTCTTACCAGCTGCTAGGTTCTGTTGCACAAATTTTGCTCTTTCTTAACATCAATTACTGTGCAAAATGACAAAAGTGGTTGCCGTTGCGGTTTTCGTTATTGTCTTTGTGCAGGTATGGCTTGAATTTTGAAGTTTTGAGTTATTTTGACTAACATATGGGGTACTAAGGTTTTTGTTGCAGTTAGAATTGGTATTTCTATCATATGCGATATTGGGTACTCAATTACAGTACTGATACTGTAACACGTATATCATCATCATCATTATTAATACAAGTTTAGTGCGTCTAGTTTAGACTAGTTAGACTAATAGTATTTATCTTAGTTTAGTCTATTTCATGTTACATTATTTAAAGATGAACAAAAAAATTTTAAATTTTTTGCCTAAATTCAATTGTTTTGGGATTTGATCACCCATGGTGTGATCTGTACAATTAGCCCCTTTTAGGAAAAGTTTTCAGGGGCCATTACTTTTGATACGGTAATGCTACAATTATAATTTTAACGTCATTTGGAAGGAAATTGTTAGAGCTTTCAAATGATGGGTCACATGACCCTGTGACGTGACGTTTAGCGTACGTCGAAATTTAGAAAGTGAAATTTTGACTTACTTTCAGGACGTTGCGCCATCATGTGATATGTCATCTGAAAGCGCTAAAAATTGTCTTTCTAATGACGTAATTGTCATCTTTCTACGATGTTCCTAGCCTAAGCTGTGGCCATTTTTGTGGTTAACCTCCAGAAATAACTAACTACAAAAATGGCCTGTCGCGGAGGATTCTGCGGAGGAAAAATAACTCAATTTTACGCCCTTTTAAACTCAAAGGCACAGCTTAGCGGTTTAGTATGAAGCATTAACGCTTCTTTTAGACACTTTGATGAAACAGATTGGAAGTAAAGAGTTTCTGTAATAACGTTTAAACGTTGCTTGTAGCAACAGACAAATAACTCCGATTTACGTTGCGTATAACTTTGGAACCAAGCCACTGCACGAGATTCGAAAGTTAAACGTCTTAATAACACACATGGTTCTAACTGATATTTTAATATGGAGTTGATATCTTCATTATCATTATGAATAGGATAGTATAAGTATATTAATAAAGAAATTTGAACCAGCTTTTTTAAAAAGCAGAAGTAACTAAATTTGTATTTGTACAACGTATTTTCGCTTCGTTGATGAGAAAGCAAACCATTTACTAATTTCTGTGTATTGTTAGCGGCAACTAAAATTTTTAAAATGTAAAGAAACTAAACTCAACACCAGTTTGACAAAAAATGCTGAGTATTTGAAAGTTGAGACAAACAAATAAGATTTCATAACGTAATGAACAAGTTTTTGCCATCAAGAGTACACAGAGTAGCTCTAAAATCACGCCACCTGTTTTGTCTCAAGGTTTGACATTTTTTGGTCATACTAGACATGGTGCAGAAATGTCATCCAATTATAGTTCTTGTATAAAAGCATTAGAACTGTAAAACTTTCAATACAAAATTTGAATAAAACTGCGAAATTTTTTTAAGACTGATTTGGGTAGCTTACTGTGAATTTAAAGTTTGCTTTTGACTATTAGGTTCTGAACATAAACCTACGGACCCTTAGAGCACAAACCCCATGTGTTCCAGACAGGAGGACGTTTGTTAAATTTTAGCATATGCTTAGTTTAAAATTTATTTTAAACTTGTAGTGAGATTTATCAAGATTTTAAAACTCGTCTCCAGAAATAATTTAGCCCCTGAACTGAACCACAAATTCGGGGTTTAGTTTTGTGCAGCACTTTCTTCCGCCAACGAAGCCACTCTCCCCACGTAACTTCTGTTTTCATGATTATAGTTTGTAAATTTAAAGCATCAATTTTCGATACTGTGATTTTGGTATCTCTAGAAATAATTTAAGTTCATAAACACCAATGTTGTTCATTTGATGTGTACCTCCTGAACACCTGACAATTTTTTTGATTCAATAAGAGTACATTTAACTCATAAGTGTGAAGGCGAGAGATCGGCCGCTAAGCCAAGTGTCGGCCCCGGGCCGGCCCGGGGCCCCAGCCATTTTCACCGGACCGGCCCGGACCCGGCATCTGCCCCAGGGCCGTTGCAGTCGGCCCGGGGCTGGCCCGCTGCCACGCGGCCCCGGGGCCGGTGGCGGGCCGCGGGCAGATGCCGGGTCCGGGCCGGCCCGGTGAAAATGGCTGGGGCCCCGGGCCGGCCCGCAGTGCAGCCGGGCCGGGCCGTCTGACTGAGCGTCGGCCCGGCCCGGTCGGCCCTGTCGGCCCGCGGCCCGCCACCGGCCCCGGCCGATATCTAGGAACACCTCGTACTGAGCTATACCTATACCCAATGGTTAAAGTGTCTAACACAGGATCACTGCTTTGTCTAGAATAGTTGCTTCTTCGCTTAGAATAAGGTCGTTGTTTTCCCAAAATGGCTTTTCTGTTTAGCCTAACTGAATACCTTTTGCATCGATTTTATTTAAAAATCTTTTAAATTCATTTTTTAATTTTTTTACAGTTTGAAAAATTTTTAAAAAATAAAGGGTATGTTCGATGTTACGTAAAAACAAGGGTTCTTTTCCTAAAATAGTTCCTTATCAGTTTATCATCTCATTTATCTGCAACGCGTTACGCCATCTGATGATTTTTATTTTGATACAATTGATTTCATTACGAAATGAAAAAATTCTAGCCATCAAGAGACAGCGCCAGTTGAGCATTACACCACTTGTTTTTTAGTGTTTTCAATATTTTTTGTTAAATTTAGTAGCAGATTCTGACTGGTGCCCGTGTACCGCCAAACACTTTTGAGAGTCCCAATGGTTTGGTCAATTGTTAAACAAGCCTGTTGTATTTTAGGTTGCCTTGTGTCAGAAATGCAAAGACGACTTCAAAGAGGCTAAAAAATGCGTCAAAGAGAACTCGAAGAATGTGACGGAGGAATTAAAACAGGAAATAGAAAAAGACTTTGATGATGTCAAAGCTAGCATCGATAAATGCTTTACTGCGTTAGTTTCAATTTCCGTGTTTAAATTTAGAAACAGAATTTACAAATTTGACGTAATGAAGCTCGTGTAAACGTAGAAGCGGCAATAACATCGCATTTCATCACGGTCAAAGCTCATCCTAGCGACGCTACAGTAATATCATCCTACCATGAAGTAATCAGCGACAATTTGTGTGTAAGAAACCTACCAGTTATGTTTTAAAAAAATTAAAACCGATTAACGCACAGTTTTTTCTAGTTATATCCTGTGTGGCATCCAGAGACCCTAATGTTATAGCGAGTTAAATTTTTTGATTTGTGGTAATGCGCTAAGGTAAATATTTGCATCCTATTGCAATTAATAGCTTGTGCTGATTGGCTTTGACAACAAAAACTGTCGTATGTTTCCCATAATCCCTCTTGATATACATTTTCGGCTGTATATGCTAGCAGATTTATACTTTTTATCTTGATTTCAGAGAAAAGTGTGAAAAACCAAACTGGAAAGCGAAAGCTTCTGAAAAGTCGTCGGGTGATTTCGACCTTGGTGACAGCGTTGAAAAATGCGCCGAAGAAGTCAAGGACAAGAAGAAGAAAAAGTTCAACGATTGTATGAAGCGACATAAGAAGGATATGCCAGATGATGACGACGACGATGAGGATGACATGAAGAAGCAAACTGGAGACTTAAAAAAGTAATGTTAAAATCCGGCTTGAGTGTCATCCAAACGACTTGTATTTGAAACGTTTGGTTAAATGAATATACTACTTCAATTTTTAATGGAGCTTGAAACTTGAAAGTTTGGGTATCTTAAAGTGGATGATCAGTGAAGCAGGAAGGATGCCTAAACCCTAAGTCCTAAGCGTAAAACCTAAGCCTAAGTCTAAGTCCAAGCCTGAAACCTAATCGAAGGTCAAATAAGGCAAACTCGAAAATGTGCGTCAGTCACTTTAAAGCCCGGCTCATACTTGTCCTTGTCCTTGTCCCTATGGTTTTGTCCCTAAGCAATTCCAAAAGAACTAATTGGTTAAATAAGCCAACTTTTTGCATGCAGATGGCTGAGGTCATTTCCAGACCGTATACAAAAAATTAGCCGAAACGCTTCTATTAATTCTTCACAGGAGCTGACCGAAGTTTGTCCTTGTCCCTGTCCTTTTGTCCTTAAGGACAAGTATGAACCGGGCTTAAGAAGTCCAAAAGTTTAAAATAACCTAGTAAAGTTATCTAAATCACAAAAGCGCCCTAGCGAGTATTTTGTCTCAACATTTACGATTAAAAATTTTAAAATTGAAACAAAATTGGAAAACCCACTCAAGTTGTTTCTTCTTGTAAGCTTTAAGCTCAGTGTATTATTGCGTTAAAAACTCATTTACTAAGCTTGTTTTAGCTTATGTCTGTGTTTCCCAACTGTATGATTCTTAAAAGGTGTGTTTAAAATTTTAGAAAAGGAAAACAATTTATGGAAGCCATTTGCAAAGCCCTGGGCAAATGTGGGAAGAAGTCTGTTGCCGACTGTGTCAAAGGAAAACGCGAGCAACTTAAAAAGAAGATGGAGGAACAGCATACTGTGGAAAAATGCATTAAGCGGTTTACTAAGTTATCCGAAAAAATGTGCGAAGTCCTCGAAGACTGCAAAAAAGAGTTAGTTTTTAATTATTATTAGTCTCTTTACCGTAAAGAAGAATTATTACCTTATCCGCCGCTAATGTTTAGATTTAAATAAATCATATTTTTGAAGATGAAAAAGCTGTTGTTGAACAATGTTGTACTTATCATAAAAGCACGAAAGCAATCCACGAAAAGTAGGTTTCCGAACCGCGACGGAAAAAAGGTGTTCGTGGTTTTATTTTTTCAGCGACAGCCGGAAACTTTTCGCGAACGTTTGATTTTTGTACTCAATTTTGGTGGATATTTTTGTTTTTTGCGGCCATCAGAAGGGAATTAAAGGGGTTAAGGAGGGTGCCTGCTGTCTGAGGGGGGTGCCGACCCCTTTGAAAAGAGGGGGTGGGTCCACCTACCAACCTCTCTGTGTGCGTTTATGGTACTCATAGTATGTCTTTCTTTTTATTATCTGCAAAACTACAGTGGCTGGCTCTTTATATGCTGCTTGACAGTTCCATGAGTAAAGCTGGTCTAAAATGTATATTTTAGCGTAAGCCGACCATGTCAGAATAAATTTGAGCGAATGAAAAAAGATGCTTGTCGCTGTCTCGGCAAGGACAAAACGAGCGTCAAAGAAGAAATGCAAAAGTGTATGGAAAAACAAGCAGGCCCACTGGGAGCGCTTCTAGGCAAACTTCAACCAATTCAACAGTTGAAGCAGTGCATACCAGACGACACTGATCAAAAAGAAAAACGTGGTCCTTTTGGAGTTTGTGATGAAAAGAATAGAAATTTTTGTGATTTGAAGGTAATTAGAGTTTTTTCCCGCAGTAATAAACTAACAAACATCAGTAAGTGTCACAGTAAGGCCGGGTTCACACTGGCACTTGCACAAGCACAAGCACAAGCACAAGCACAGCCGGTTCACACTGCAGAAAATTCTGCACAAGCACAAGCACAAGCACAAGCACAAGCACAACGCTTGTTCAAAAATTTTATCTTTTGCACAAGCACAGCCAATCAGCGTAGAGATTTTGCAGCTGTCAGTTTGTGTATAGTCATAAATGGCGCAAAATTAAATGGAAAAGTGTGATTTTGCGGAGTTAACCCTTGTCGAAATGGATCTTATATTTACTAAAGAATGTATTGCGTTCATTTTCTCTTTCTTTCCTTTAATTTTGGTTCGTTTCATCTTTAAAATCAAATTGCGTTTTAGCTTTATTTTTGCCCCTCTTTATAGCTTATTTTCTTTCTTCCATAGAATGTACGAGAATATTTCAAAATTGCGAAAATTTTAGCCCAAAATTTTGAAACGATAACGAAACTTATGAATAGAAAAGACGTTACACTGGCGCGCTTTTATTTGATTGGCTCGGCTTGTGCTTGTGCAAGTTCCAGTGTGAACGCCCAAGCGTTGTGCTTGTGCTTGTGCTTGTGCTTGTGCCTGTGCTTGTGCTTGTGCTTGTGCTTGTGCTTGTGCAAGTGCCAGTGTGAATCCGGCCTAATGATTACTTAACTATTGTTAATTATATTCACAGATTTTATACGTAGCTGTAGATTTCACACACTTTTCTCAGTCCGCATAAATTATATAAACCAAAAATAGTAACGAAATGTGCATCAATGTAAGCAATACTTTATATGCAATAAGACGAAGTGCAAAAATCTTGTTTATCGCAACCAGGGTTTTCCTTGAATTAGGGACAGGTCATGCTTTGAGAAAGTACATTGAACTGATCTTCTGAAATTAAAATACCGAAAGTTTTTGGCGGCTTGCAATCTGCTGCAGACAACGTTGCTATGAAATTATTCAGGGTTATTTTTTAAGATATATGGTTAGTTCTTAGTGCATTCTCTGTTAGTCTCTTATAGTAATTAGTGTTTCTAAATAGGTCTCTATTTGAGAAAATTTTCATTGTTTCAAAACAATTATTGTATCTACAGTCTCCATTTACTAATTTACTGTAAACGTGGTACATTTATTTAAAATTACACGTCTATTTTTAGAAATTTTTAGGAACAAAGGGCTATTTCAACCCAGGCGTTGCAAAATAGTTGTGTTTTATTTTTGCCTACTGTGTACTCTTAATGTAATATGTGTAACGGGTTAGTAAAGCAAAGTATAAAATTTATAATTGATAAATTTTCAAGATAAAACTGCGTTAATTAATCCACTCTTTGAAAAAAATGATTCGATTGAGTTTCTAACATTTCCGTTTTGTGTTATTTATAGGAAAAGGACAGAAAAGCCCATATTCAGAAAAAGTGTGAAGAAGCTCATGAAAAGTTAGAAAAAATGAGAAAATGTGTTGAAAATTCTGGTCTCGGTTCTCAAGGAGAGCAATTGTCAGATGAAATTGTGGATGAATGCACTGCCGGTAACGATGTTGAAACCGCTGCACGAAACGCTTTGATCAAGAAGACTCAAGATCAGGCCAAAGGATTTCTAGGAAAAATTTTCCAAGGATAAACAATTATTCGTCTACAATTGATTAATTTGTCAAATAAATTGTTCATAAAATCAATTAAACGTTAACATGTACATATGTGCTGTTTTACTGCATACAAACGAGAGAGTTTCATATTTTGTTCTGTAATGGTATAATAGATACTGTGGCGTTTTCTACTAAGGGCCGATTCATATTTACAGCCGTATGTGCATTCAGCCGACAAAACGACGAAATAATGACGTAACATGCGTTGTCTGATTTACTGCACTAGGCTGCTAGTGGCGTCATTCTGCAGGCTGAACGGACATACGGCTGTTAGTATGAATCGATGTTAAAAGGTTACTGACTGGGTAAGCGAAAATCAATCCATTTGAGTTCTATACAACAATCCAGGTGCGTTTATGCCTATCTCCATAGCTGTGGGCGGCTGCCCACTCCGCTTTAAACGGTGGCCAACCGGGTCATTCGTATGACGTTTGTCAACAAGTGGAAAACAGCAACAGGTTACTGACTGAAAGTTCAATCCGAGAACCTATGTGAATATGTTAAAAAAGAACTGGTTTTGCTTGTATCAGCTTAGCATTAACAGTTTTACCAAGAATACATAATGAACAAGCTCTTCTGCTGAGTGAGAAGTGGTTACTTTGTGAGTTTAGAGTGTCAATATTCCACAGGAAAAATAAAACGAGGCAATTATTTTCGGCTAAAAGATTTGCAAGTTCTTCGCGCTGCTCACATTTACTGCTGAGTAGCTCAAAGTTTATTTTCAGACAAAATTGCTAAACTGCACAGAAACACGTTTCAAACGAAATATTAAAATATTAAAATAAAATTAAAAAAATTTTGGCAAAAGTCCGTACCTACATGCACTCACAAAATGTGGTCAGCGAGATTTGAACTCCGACCCACAGATTCAGAGTAAAGAATACTAACAACTAGACCACTAAGACCACTGTGTTAATGTAAAGCAAGTGGTCTGTAATGTAGCTTTATTCAGAATGAATGAATAACTTGGCAGCCAAATATTACAGTAAATATTGCATTAAAGTTATTACAAAAACATGGCTCCTCAGTGCCGCACAGATTCTACATGAGATAAGAAGATTACCAAAATAACCAAAAAACCAAGCCACACCTAACACACACATGCATCAAGAGTACATAAAGCATCTACGTTGCAAATAATATGAGTTCAGTACGTATAGTCGTTGAATATATGTATATACAATATTATTGTCTTTTCATTTCAGTCATTTAGTTTTAATTGAGTTTATTTCTACATTCCTCCCCGTTTAAGGAACGCGTCCTCGCGTTGAGGCGGTATATACTCGTTGTTTCCGTGGGCGTAAGTTATGTGCCTGCTGTGCCGTACTGGACTCGTTCCTCGTTGGGTTGGCGAATGAGTTTGTTGTAGATTGGTCATCTCCTTCTTCATCTGTTGCGTCTGCCCATTGTTCTGAGGCTTGCTCCAAAGGAAATGGACCAATGGTTTTCTGTGCTGGCTTTAGCCGACGTACTGACACTCGTTTCGGCTTTTGAGACCCTCGACGTTGACAAGGAAGTATATCCGCGCCTGTGCCGTCCGCTGTTAATCGCACCACTCGATATGGGCCATTCCAAGGTCTGGCCAGTTTTAACGTTTTTCCGCGTGCCACTCTGGGTACATGCAGGAATACTCGATCTCCTTCAATCAGCGTGTGTTTCCGGCTTTTCCGATCGTGGCAACGTTTTTGCTGGTCTTGTGCCTTTTTCAGTGCTTCGCCAGCAATTTCCCATGCCTTCAGTACTTTCTTCGCGATGTTTGCCTTGAAGTCGTCGATGTCGACATAGTGCAGGTTCGGACATCGTGTGGCGACATCCATTGGTAGGCACGGGTCGCGAAAGAAATTTAGATAGAATGGTGTTTCATCCGTTGTTGCGTGGACACTGCTGCGATAGGCCATCAAGACAAATGGTAATGCTCTGTCCCAATCGTCTTGGCCTTGATTGATGTAGAGGCTTATCATAGTTTCCAGCGTGCGATTAAAGCGCTCTACCATACCGTCACATTGGGGATGGTATGCGGTTGTTTGCAGCTTTTTAATGCCCAGTAACTCGCACATTTCCTTGATCAGTGCTGAACACATGTTGGCTCCCTGATCGGTTAATACTTCATACGGAACACCGAACTGACAGATGACTTGCTCGACGAAGCTTCTAGCGATGCGTTCAGTCTTTGTGTCTGGCATAGCAACACACACGGGCCATTTTGTAAAATAATCCATAATCACCAGGATGTATTTGTTGCCGTCTTTGGTGATAGGCAGTGGGCCCAAAATGTCCATCGCCACTCGGCTCCAAGGGACTGGCTCTACGGTAATTGACTTGAGGGGTGGTTTTGTAGCATGTGCCGCTCCCTTTCGCCTTCTACACGCATCGCAGTTTTCACACCATTTCCTCACATCTTCATAGCACGTTGGCCAATAGTATCTTGTGGCAAGTTTGCGATAAGTTCTACGCAGACCCAGATGGCCTCCGAATATGTGGTCATGGCAGGACGACAGTGCATCTTCTCTCATGCACTGGGGCAATACGCATTGTGCTGCTGTTCTGTCATGCGACCTGAGATACTTATCAGCTTGTCCTTTTCGAAACAGAACACCACTGTTGGCCAAAAAGAATTCATGTGATCGTCGAACTAGAGGGTCATTTGGTGCATTTTCATGTCCGGATTCTAACCATTCAATGATTGGCTTGAGTTCTTCATCAGTTCGTTGAAGGTTAGCAATGTTTTCACTGGTTGATGTGGTTTTAGATCTTGTGACTGCATGCACTTTTGTTGCTGTTGCTTCCATATTCGCAGTATTTTCCTTCGCTGCGATAAGAAGGTCAGAGCATATTTGACAGTGTTCTGCTGATCGACTGTTGGTATGCTCAAATGGCATACGAGACATCGCATCAGCGTTCATGTTTTCTTTTCCAGGGCGATGAAATATTTTCATATCGTAGCTCTGCAGTGTTAGACTCCATCTGCATAGCTGACCATCCGGATTCTTCACATTTAGCAGATATTTCAATGGTCGATGATCAGTGATCACTGTAAATTGACGGCCATATACATACGGTCGAAAGTGAATCACGGCGTCCACAACGGCCAATGCTTCCTTGTGAATTGTAGGGTAGCGGCGTTCTACTTCCGTCAGCCTTCGACTTCGAAAAGAAATCGGGTGCTCCTTTTTGTCCTTGCCGATTTGACTCAATACTGAGCCAATGGCGTCGTCGCTCGCGTCCGTTTGCAGGATAAATTCATCGTTGAAATTTGGAAAGGCCAAAACTGGAGGTGAGGACAAACGCGTTTTCAGTTCATCGAACGCCGCTTGGCAAGCCGGAGTCCAGTTGAATTTCTTCTGATCCTGCTGAATTGCATGCAGTGGGCCTGCAATTTTTGCATATCCAGGAACAAACTGCCGATAATATCCTGCTAGCCCCAAAAATGAAGACAGTTGCTTCGCTGTCTTTGGCGTCGGCCATTCGACAATTTTTTTTACTTTTGTGCATTCTGGGAATAGACCGTCTTTTGAAATCACGTGGCCCAGGAACGGGACAGTCGATTGTGCAAATGCGCATTTTTTCAGTTTCAGTTTCAAATTTGCCACACGCATACGCTGAAAAACCTGCTTGAGGCGCAGCAAATGTTGCTCTGCGCTGTCACCAAACACCAAAATATCATCTAGATAAACTAGACAGGTCTTCCAATCGAGGCCGACTAATACTCGTTCCATTAGACGTTGGAACGTCGCTGGCGCGTTCGTCAGTCCAAATGGCATTTTGTTGTATTCAAAAAGTCCATCATGTGTTACAAAGGCTGTCTTTTCGCGGTCTTTTTCGTCCATTTGAATTTGGTGATATCCAGATTGAAGGTCCAATGTCGTAAAAATTGTAGCGTTTCCCAGTGAGCCAAGAACGTCATCAATACGCTTGATTGGATAGCTGTCACGTTTTGTAACCGCGTTCAGTTGTCGATAATCGCAGCAAAATCTCCATGCTCCGTCTTTTTTCCTCACCAATACAATTGGTGATGCCCATTCGCTGTTTGAAGGGCGTATGATTCCGTGTTTCAGCATTTCGGCAATTTTTTCGGTTATGATATGTCGCATGCTAAATGGTGCTCTGTACGGAACCTGGCGCTTCGGCTTGGCATCCCCTGTGTCAATTTTGTGTTTGATCAAATCAGTTTGGCCGAGATCATGGTCACCTTCGGCGAAAATGTCTGCATATTCTTGTAGAAGGAGCTTCAGATCTTGCAACTGAGATTCGGTCAGACTTTCAGAAACATTTAGGTTCATGTTTCTCCACTTCTCTTGTAGATCTGGTGCTGAATCGTCAATTGGACCAGTTGCTAACACTTCAATATTGTGATTTTGCAAATCAGCCGATTCAATAGATTCACTGCTGATCTCTGTAGCCATTCCGAGACTCGTTCCTGCATACAACGTCACAGGGGCTTTTCCTGGGTTTGCCAGTCGGATTGGTGCTGTATCAGCTTCAGGTTTGATCAATGTTGTAGCCATCAATAGATTCAACTGGTAAACCAGTTTAGGTGAGGCTTCGGCTAGATACACACCTCCCGAGTGAGCAGGCAGAGTACAGGGAATGATGCATTCAGTTTCTCCAGGAATTCTGACCGTTTCTTTGCTTTTCAGCTGCTTCTCCGTCTGCAGTTCACTAGGCTCACAATGTATCTGCAAACGATTGTTCTTCAGATCAATAGTGACTGGTCCGATTTCACGGATAAAGTCTTTTCCGAGAATGACATCATAGGGCAAATTTTCAGTCACTGCCGCAGCTCCCAGAAGACGAATTTTTCCAAATTTGATGGTTGTTGTTAGTGTTCCAATCACAGGTAGAAGATGTCCTGAGGCCGATCGCACTTCCACTGGATTACCAGATCGCGAAAGTCTGCTGAAGCAATCCAATTTTGATGCTGCTTCTTTAGACATTAGAGTTATTTGTGCTCCAGTGTCAAACAAAGCGCGAAATGGAGTGTTTTCCACTGTGACCATTACCAAACCTTGATCCTCAGGAGGAGCTGAGGACGTAGTATTCAGCTCATACGGTTGATATTCTTTGTTCTTGTTTTCACAAGTTTTGCTTTCCGCAGTTAACACAGGATTCAACTCAACGACAAACGGAGCACTTGCTGGTGCTGTGGATATCGTGTCGTGCGCAGAGGTAACTGATTGATTTGCTCGTATCTGAGATTGTTCACTGATCCAGCGGTACAAATTCTGGCATCGGTTCCATCCGTGGAATGCTTGCTGTTGAGCTGTTGCCATTTGACGATAAAGGCACTGCCGTTGCAAGCAAGTTCTCCAACAAACTTTTACAGTAACGTATGTGCAACAGCAGAAGATCCATAGTTGCGTTGGATCCCAGTAGAAGCTTCGTAAAAACGAGAAAAGTCCTGATCTAACAATTTGACTTGCTGTAGCTTCAGCTGCTTCCTGAGCACTTGCATATTCAGTCTGCATGCCAAGCATTTTTAGAACTTCGTGTTGCCGTGTTAGACCGCTCATAACATCATTCATAGAGAAGTGTTCAACCATGTCACTCAGATGGTACATCACTACAGGGTGATAAATGACTTTTGGCAATGATGCTGCTGTTTGATAATTCTGAAACAGGACCAAGTGATTTGGATTTTTCAGTAGTGAAATGTTTCCTGTCTTGGAGTCATAAATGAAAGTTCCGTTCGCCAAAGTAATCGGAATTTCATTGCTCAAATAGCAGTCGATTGGTGGGCTTGATCTCTGGTGGATGATGTTGGTACTAACATCCAAGAATCCGTGCCAAGTTTTGGTGTCAGTTGTGAAGACAATAGGAATCTCCTGCGTACAGGTACCATTCATCTTTGAAAACCAAAAGTCTTGTGATTTCAGCTCTGTGCAGGGCCAAATCTCGATTGCATTTCCACCACTCCGTGCGTAAATTCGGGGCTCGTGCAAAAGAGCTCGTGCTGCCAGAATTGGATTGCTAAATATGAGCGCTTTCACAGTTTCTACCATGTTCTTCATAGAATTACACGTTGCGGCAAATGCATGATTGAAGGAAAACTGTATTAGCTGGCGTGTATTAATTTCCATTGCCTGTAAGCTTGCCGCCAAGAGATCGGAAGTTACGATCCCCATGGCCACTGTACGCTTGGTGCGAAGGGCTCGATTGCTTTTGGTTCTTTTCAATTTTGCCACTGTATTACCAACATCATGTATTGGGTGAGCATCGATAATTTCAAATGGAATCTGCTGATCGCTCAACTTCAATTGTCGACCACCGTTGCAGGATGAAAATTGTTTGTTGCTGTTCCAGGTCAAGGCCAAGGTTCCGTCTTCTGATAACCACTGTTTATCAATAATCTGACCCTTCATTGTTTTCCAGGGCACATACTCACAGTTTTCGGTCATGTTTGGCTTCCATAGTAGATATTTTCCATCTTGCAAAACACAGTGACCGTCATGATAATTGCATTTTGAAGTATCGCCAGCGTTGGATTCCATAAAGCTCTGCTGGTGTTTTTTGTACACTTTTACTTCATAAAGAAAGCAATTTGTGCTTTCGAATGATTTCCACTTGCAGCAAGAAAATCCGCCTCCTGGATAATGCCAATCCAGTTTGTTTTCAGTGGCGTAAATAGTACCACTTGCCATCAGTTTTCCTGCTGAGCATTTCTTCCATCTGACCATGCTTTCGCATTCTTGGCCATCTACCAGTTCGCTGATTGTTTCGGTTTGTTTCAAATTTTCATCTGCAAAAAAGTATGTGAATGTCTTGACCTTCTGAGTTGTTTTCTGGCAAAGCCAACCATCACTTTTGTACTGCATAATATTTCGCCGATAAACTTGTATTTTTGCCTTCATGGGCAAGCTGTTTCCGTCAGTTTTCTCAACATGGCACTGAATGCTGTTTGGAAAGGCCCATACTTGCTTCTTCTGAACAGTTTGACAGATCAAAGGGTTTGAAAACATGGCAGATCCTACAGTCGTTGGCACAATGAAGCAAAACAACATACAGATCATCGTTGAATAGTATATGAAGCGACTGTAACCAGGTCCGCCAGATGAACCATTGCGTGATTGGTCCATCACGTTCAATGTACTCTTCCCCGATTTTTTGGTTCTTGGTCCTCGCTTATGTCGCTTTTTTGTCAGTATAACCTTTTGGAACGGTTCCGCAACTTCTTTTTGCGTTTCGTGTTCCACTGACATCACCTGTTCGGGTGCAGCGACTTCTTCGGTCACGTGGCGATCAACCGCTTTCGTTGTGTTTGCTTCCACTGAAACGGTGACGTACAGTTTTGCTTCTGATACGGTTGCTGGTTCTGGACTTTTTCTGTTAGATTCAGTTCTTTCCTGTTCTGGCGTGATATGATCGCTTGTTTTCTGTTCTGGAACGATTGGATCAGTGCCGGCATCCACCACTTCTGGTTTGCCCTGACCACCTGAGAGCTTTTCTTCCACAGTTTGCTGTGCCACGCTTATGCACCGCGGCTTCTTTGGTGCAGAAGGACACTGATTGTACTTTGGTGCAACCTGACGCTGCTGAAAGTGTTCCAATTCTTTTCGTATCAGTGGACTTTCAGTTACTGGCGTTTTGCTCTTTTGTATCGGGCATTCTTGTCCCATCTTCGGTATTTTCCATGCGTGAACTGTTTTGTTCGCCATCGATGATGGAATAGCTGGCGACTGATAGATGTGACTAGCACCTGCCAATTTTCTCGGATCTTTGGGGACACTCAGTTTTTGAGCGTCATTCTCCTCCTTGTTCACAGTACTCTTCATCTTTTTACGTTCAGCCAGTTTGCAAATCTTGGCACCGATTCCTTTGGAACTTTGGACATTCTGCTTGGCGCTGTGACCATGACTCTTTGATGCTGAAGCCATATCTTTTCGTTGACCGTGATGCTTTTCTTTCAATCGTTTGACCTTACGTGGCAGTGGCAAGGTTTTAAGCCATCGCTCAACTTTGTCCTTGCAGCGAGCTTTCTCTTCCTTGTACATTTG